>CAMZMU010000099.1:2383224-2470268 GCA_947311845.1 Poa pratensis
TTTGCTCATTTACTTGGCTACACCTATTTATGGCTCCCTCCTAGAAGAAACAATTAAGACTGAAACATGTGCTTCACTAATTGTGACAACCACACGAATGAAATAACAATTGCCAGAACATTTGCTCCCTTGAGATATTTGCTACTTGAGATCTTTGCTACTTGCTACTTTGAGAAACTTGCTTGAGAAAACTGCTGAGAGAAACTTGCTCTAAGAAACTTGTTACTAGATAAACCCATTCCACATCACTTGCTTCCATTAGTTTGTTCCTTTCATATTCAAATTTATTGCTTTGCATAAAAGGCCATATAAGAGGGTTATAGGGCTTTAGAGAATAGATAGTTTACCTTCAGCTCCTCGTGGGTTCGACACTCAAATACTTATCGAATAGTGCTACAGTGATTCCTTGCTCTTGGGGATTATCAAGTACTTTTCGGGTGCCGTTGCCGGGGAGCGTTGTGCTAAACTTTTATTCTTGTTTGCATTTCATACTAACATATAAATCTGAAACACAAAAAAATTATAAAATGGAAAACAACAAAACAATCCTAGAATTGTATAATATCTATCTTGAGTTAGGACATGAAGTGTTTGAGGAGAAAATTAAAATTTATTTGCATAACAATCATGTTTGTGGTAGTACTAATTCTTTGAACAACTTTATTGCTAATACTGAGGAAAACCTTAAGCTTGGGGAAGATTGTTTTGATGAATATGATATTTTTAGTCCCCCTACTATTGAGGATGAAATTGATTTATGTGAGTTTGATGATCCAATATGCTCATTAGATGATAAGTCTTTATGTGGTGATTCTATTCAAAATTATGTGGGTATGTTTAACTTTAATGCTTGCAACTATTATGAGAGGAGGAGATAAGAATCCCCTTTATGTTTCTATGTTATTTAAAATGCAAGCTATTGATCATTATATGCATTGGTTGCCTCAAATGGGTTGTTATTTATTCATATACAAAATTCCAATGCATAGGAAAAGAGTTAGACTTAAAAGTTAATGGTTTAATGTTTTGGGTGTGCTCTCTATGCTTTTATTTCCTATTCAGTTTGGACACACCTTTATATCTTGAGAACTTGCAAAATAACTTTACCTACTGTTTTCTAACAATTAGTTTAAGATTTTCATTTTATACAAAATTTGGGAAAGTAAATGAGAAGGATGAGTAATGGAGAAGTTGGGGTCGACCTTGAACATGTGTTGTTCATGCCAATGGAACCGTTGCAAAGCTCTATCATTTAAACTTTTCCCAAAGCTAAAACCAAATAAAAAGAGTGTTTTATTTTTGTATATATTTGCTTCTTCTTTTGCATTTTTGCTAAATCAAAAACAACAAAAATTTTTCTTCTTCTTTGTTTGTTTCTCTTGAATCTTTCTTGGTTCTTTTGCTTCTTTTTTTTTTGAGTCAAGGTGCTTGTTTACTACTGTAACATCACCTTTGTATCTTATTTTTTTCTTATGGAAAGAATAACCTCTTTTGAGAGATAGGATCAAATAATAGTAATTCGCTGTCCAGTTTTGACAGATTCTGTCTTTATTTTGCATTGCTCTCATTACTTGTGTTTTGTGCGGTTCTTTTGATCAAGGAGCATTACACAACCGTAGTAACAGTAGTAATGTTTAGAATCAATTCATGATATGTCTTTGCTGTACCTATGTGGATTTAATTTATGAAGGCACTAACCCCTCTAATCAAGTTTATGATGAGTTTTGTGTAAAGAGAATTTTAAGGTGGAAGAATTGAGGGTGATGAACAAGATCAAGAGGGACAAAAATCAAGCTTGGGGATGTACCCCTAGGATCACCCTACATATCAAATAAGTACAAGAATTTAAGCTTGGGGATGCCAAGCCACCTCACTCTACCATCTTGATACCAAGTAAGAAGCCTAGCTATATGGCTATAAAGAAAGCACTTTGCGGGAGGCAACCCGGTTATTTTTTGTGTGTGATTTTCTTTGTGTCCTCTTGCTGTAACAAGAGAGTTTGTTTAGTTTAGTTTCTGGAGTTTTGAATAAAGTGCCAAGTTTTACCCTTTTTGGTTTGAAAAAGTTGCTTATAGCGTTCGGAGATTTTATTCCTGCACGAATCTGTGCATATGATTTTTAATTCTTATTCTGTAACTCTGAATGAGCTCATATTTGAACTGTAGTTGCAACTTTTCATCCTATGTATGCATGAATTTTTGCGAATTTTTAGGCAAATTTGGTAGGGTAGAAAAATACGTTTTGCTGCTGCTGTTTTTTGGACAGATTCTGTCCCATTTTGTTTTATGCATGTTTTGAACTTTTATCTTGAATCTTTTTGATTCAAATGAGTTTATGAGTAGGCAACAACATATATACTTTCTGGATATTCATATGATGTTTTGTTTAAGGATTATATGCAGCAAGAAACCTATTTGTTTATCATACTAATGCACCCCACAGAAAAGAAAATGGGAGAAACGGTGTTTTGAAGTTTTTTCACAGGGATTGGAGGAGATGCACCAAGAGCTATCCAAGGATGGTGAAGACCATAAGCTTGGGGATGTGAAGACAACCCCACTGGACCTACACACTCTCGGTTTGCACACGTCTAACTTCTGTTTTTCGATCGAAACACTTTATCGCATAAACTTGGAGCGTCTTTTTGTTTGTTTTTGGTTTGGTTGTTATTTGTGAGACCACCACATATCATTTATATGAGAAAGAGCTACTGGAAATATGGGTTGAAATATGTTGGATGCTTTTATCATATTGGGAAAAGGGATGTTTGAGTTGATTTTTAATGATACATATAGTTGCATGATTCATGAGCTTGTTTATGAGTAATAATTTGCAAATGTCTTATCAAGAGCTATCACTTATTCATGTTTTGATGCTGAAAGTTATTTTACTTTGTTTAACATGGATTAGTTAGTTCTATGGACACTCATGCATGCATCTAGATGGTCAACTTTCTCCCTTGCTAGCCCAAACATTCCAACAAGCAAAAACTTGTTTCCAACACCTTCAACCAAAGTTATTCCAGTGAGTCCACCATATCTACCTATTGGCTTTATGCTATTCCGAGTATGTATATCATGTATTTGTGTTATCTATACCTCTGAATGAAAATGTTTACGTTATTGATTGTGATGGGAAAAGTTGGTTATATAGCTCTCTCGAACTTGATGCACAACTTTATTTTTATTGCATAAAAAACATGACCCATTGTGATTAAGATTATGATGTAGTGGCTTGATAAATGTCCGAGGTTGGGAGTTAGCCCATATGTGCTGTCACATGCAAAGCTTTCAACATGCTCCTTCATCTCATTTAGTTGATATCATGTACTTTTGTTTATGGATGCCTATCATGGTGAAATGAGGTGGAAATGAAGTAGTTTAAATGAGTTTGTATAAATGGTTAGAGAGACGCCTGGGCCGCTAATCTAAGCCATGCATCATTCATGGTGGAAATTTACTTACATGTATGGTGAACCGTCTGTGATACACCTTATAATAAAAAGCTATTCCAATGGTAAATAAAAAGGGTGTTGAGGTTGTTCATCTTGTTTGTTTGTCTTGTCATTTTGATATGGGCTTGTTCCATATCCTGGGACAAGAGGTACCCTAGTTGACGCTCTTGATGATACTATTATTACTTACAATGATATATAACTTGAACTTGCTTTGTTTCCTAAGTTGAGTAATCATGGTGTAGGTACTTGTATTCAAGGGGCATGAGACACCTAACATTTACTTTATCAAGCACACTACTCATATTTGCTTTCACATTAAACTTTAATCATTCAAGATGCTATGATAGGGGTAATGAGAGCTTGACACCAAGAATTCCACATTGCAATCATTAACTTAAGTAGAAGAGTTTGGAAGTTAGATGAAACTTATGCATGCTTTACCTCTACTCACATATACATCTTTCTAAAGTGTCCACCTTTTATATTCAGACTTTCATCTACACTCTATGACCAATGTAGGATGTTCTTACTTATCATTATGCATACATGTGGTTCATATTACTATCTTCTATGTTACACTTTGTGAACTATCATTGAACATCCTTGCTTGAATACTTGATATCACTTCATAAATTATTTTGCATATTGCTACTCCTTTGAAGAATGAATCATTTAACTCTATGTAGCAGTAGCAATCATCTTTGATATCCATTGTTAGTGCTATATTGCAAAGCCATGTTAGTTTTATCACCTTCATACTCGAGGACGAGTATTGGTTAAGCTTGGGGATGTTGATGCATGTAAAATGCATACATGAACTTTGCACTATATCACTCATATTTGCATCATATAAGGGTTATATCACTGTTATATAATGATTTTTGGGAATAAAATATTTTTCCTATTTTTATGGAATTACCCTGCGCAGGCAGAAAACCCTATTTTTTCCTTTTAAGTTTCAGGACCCAAACGACGTCCAAATAATTTGGAAAAATACAGGCGTCATTATTTTGGAAGGAGGAAGACTTGGGAGCGAAGGAAGCAAGCAACGGAGGCCGGAAGCCCAAAAGAGGGGGCCCACGCGGCCTGTACCTGGCCGCGTGGGGCCCACCCTTTTGGGCCTCGGAGCTCCGCTGCCGTCGATCTTTGCTCCACCGACCTTGTCGTGACCTAAAAACGCCTATAAAAATAGTCCCCCGAGGAGTTTCGACGGGAGGCGGCGGAGAAACAGAAAACCACGAAACAGATAGTTAGAAGGCTGCCGCCGGAGAAGATCGGAGGGGGAAACGCCGCCGGAATCACCTCCGGAGGGCTCCACCCCCCTCCGGCGTGTTCATCATCAACATCTACAGCAAGATCATCTCCATCTCCCCACTGTAAACTCTTGGCAAACATGATGTATGATGCAATATACTTTTCCCTTGATCTATTGTGTCTTCCATCTATGTTTGAGAAGTGATTTGTTCATGGCAATAGTGAAATAGTTCGTTGATTGGTTGCATACAAGTTTTGTTATCTTTTATGATTGTCTTGCTGTACAATGTATGAGTGCACGCATATGTTGGGGAATGCATGTAAGGTGATCACCGTAGTGTAATGGATTGAGTAGGACGGGTCGGAGTAGAGAGAAACCGTGGTCTGAGACTTGAAGTTACTTTATGGGGGATATGTATGGGGGACCCTAGAACTTAAGGCTATGGTGGGACAATTATGTCTTAATAATTCTTGTGCTGCACATTTATTTGGCCATGAGATCCATCATAAGAGTTGTGTAATTTGCTCATTTACTTGGCTACACCTATTTATGGCTCCTCCTAGAAGAAACAATTAAGACTGAAACGTGTGCTTCACTAATTGTGACAACCACACGAATGAAATAACAATTGCCAGAACATTTGCTCTTGAGATATTTGCTACTTGAGATCTTTGCTACTTGCTACTTTGAGAAACTTGCTTGAGAAAACTACTGAGAGAAACTTGCTCTATGAAACTTGTTACTAGATAAACCCATTCCACATCACTTGCTTCCATTAGTTAGTTCCTTTCATATTCAAATTTATTGCTTTGCATAAAAGGCCATATAAGAGGGTTATAGGGCTTTAGAGAATAGATAGTTTACCTTCAGCTCCTCGTGGGTTCGACACTCAAATACTTATCGAATAGTGCTACAGTGATTCCTTGCTCTTGGGGATTATCAGGCGGGCCCCACCACGCGGCGACGGAGGCGGTTGGCCGGGTGGGCCCAACCTTACTAGGTCGGTTCGGACCTAGGTGGGCCCCACCGCCGGTCGGCCGGTGCACAAGGAAAGGAAGGGGAGGAGAGTTGGGGTGCAACCCCAACTCATCCTCCCATACCGAATTGGGCAAGGGGAAACTTTCCCCTTGTCCAATTGGACTAGGGAAGGTTTCCTCCTTTCCAAGTCTTCCTACCCCTTGGGCTTCTTTATAAACCCCACCCCTCTAGTTGGAGAAACACACAAGATTCACACAAGTTTCTCAATTAGAATAGACGAGACGCAAGTTGCTCTTAAGTTTAGATCTCTTCTAGTTGGATTAGAGGGACCTCTAATTATTGGCGACCTATCCGATTAGACTAGATCTAATCTCTCTCTCTCCTTCTCATGTGTTGAGATCTCCACCTTCATATACACCAGCAGACTTCAAGCTCGGACGGCGAAGCCCTGCTGAACCTTTCCAGTGTACGTGTGCAAGCTCTCAGAGGGGTTCCTCGTCATAGACGTTGCACCATTCAGCTGTTGAATCAAGGTGGTGAAGCGAAGGAGAAGAAGGCGTCGGAATCTCTCTACCAGGTTTGGTTGAGAGAGACCGCGATCGACTACATCGACTACGTCATCAACACGTTCTTCCGCAATCTACGGTGTTGGTAACATATACTAAACTAGATCTATGGATCTTCGTATTCACATGTATCTCGATAGTAGATCTTGGGAAGGTTGCGTAGCAATACGTGAAAATTTTAATTTACCGTACGCGCAACCCAATAAAAACCTCTTCTCGGCACCCTGCCGGAGAGGGGAATCATCACCGCAGGGCTCTACATCGCCATGCCTTCCTCCGGAGTGATGCGTGAGTAGTTGATCCTTGGACTACGGGTCCATAGCAGTAGCTAGATGGTTTTCTATCCTCCTTGTGCTATCATGTTTAGATCTTGTGAGCTTCCTAACATGATCAAGATCATCTTATTGTAATGCTATATGTTGTTTTTACTAGGATCCAATGAATATTGAATACCATGATCAAGTTGATTATCAATCTATCATTATATGTTTTTTATGATCTTGCATGCTTTCCGTTACTAGTAGATGTTTTGGCCAAGTAGATGTCAAACGTATCTATAATTTTTGATGTTCCATGTTGATATTATGCCAATTTTTACATGTTTTGCATACACTTCATATCATTTTTATAAATTTTCCGAGACTAAACTATTAATAAGATGACACAGTGCCAGTTCCCGCTTTCTGTTGTTTTTGTATTCCAAAAAAGTTGTTCTGGAAATATTTTCGGAATTGGACGAATATTCATCTGGAGGTCCTATTTCACCGACACGTACACGGAGTCCAAAGGGGAGACGGAGCCGAGCCACGAGGCGGCCACACAAAGGCTTGGCGCGGCAAGGTGGGGGCCCACGCCCTACCCTTGTGTGGGCCCCTCGGGTGCCCTCAGCCGCCGCCCATTCGCCTATTTATTCCTCCCGACGCGAAAACCCTAAATACCTGAGCAAAAATCCACGAAAAGTTCCAGAGGCGCCGCCGTCGTCAACCCTAGCTCGAGAGGGTTCAGAAACTCTTCCCGACACCCTGCCGGAGAGGGGAATCATCACCGGAGGGCTCTACATCACCATACCTGCCTCCGGAGTGATGCGTGAGTAGTTCATCCTTAGACTACGGGTCCATAGCAGTAGCTAGATGGTTGTCTCTCCTCCTTATGTTATCATGTTTAGATCTTGTGAGCTCCCTAACATGATCAAGATCATCTTATTGTAATGCTATATGTTGTGTTTGCTGGGATCCGATTAATATTGAATATTATGTCAAGTTGATTATCAATCTATCTTTATATGTTATTTATGATATTGCATTCTTTCCGTTACTAGTAGATTCTTTGGCCAAGTAGATGCTTGTAACTCCAAGAGTTAGTATTTATGCTAGATAGTGGGTTCATGCCTCCAGTAATCTGGGCGAGTGACAGCAACGTCTAAGGTTGTGGATGTGTTGTTGCCACTAGGGATAACATAACAATGCTATGTCTATGGTCATATGTGTTGTTTACATTATGCACTTTACTTAATGAAATTATTTGTTGCTTGCAACGGGGGACACGGATGTTAACCTGGCGGTGGATTATTAGTCATAGATGTTGTTGGATAACGGTCTATGTATTTTTTCGTAATGCCCAAAATGAATATCATAGTAGTCATCTTGTCATATATGCATTGTCATGCGCTCAATATTTTGTGAATTGCCAAGGTGTAATTTTTTGACCCAACATGTTATTTATCTTTATGGAGAGACACATCTAGTGAACTGTGGACCCAGTCCATTCTTTTACACTGGTAAACCACCAACTGCAATTGTTGTCATTTACTCTCTGCAATTAAATACTGTTTTCCCACACCATACGTTTAATCATTTGTTTTCAGCAAGCCGGAGAGATTGACAACCTCTCTGTTTCGATGGGACAAAGTATTTTGATTGTGTTATGTGCAGGTTCCACGTCAACTGTCCAGAACTCCCCACAAGACGCTATTTTTTTGGCACCGTTGACAACCTTCTAAAGTGCTACTACTCCTCCTGGTTCGATAACCTTGGTTTCATAGCGAGGAAAAACTTACTGCTGCACTGCTTCATACCTTCTTCTTGGGGTCTCCCAATGAACGTGTGTTTCACGTCATCAGCGAGCATCCATCGACTGGCTAGCTCCTGGAAGAGGACAAGTTAGAACATAGGTGATAAGAAGTGTGGGGTTAGTGGACGGGACAAGGCGACATGTAAGTTCACGGGTAGTTTTTTGTGAAATCAGGCTCACATTGCACACCGAGATTGAGCGCAGTATGGGTAGGCCTGGATGGCACTCAACTCGTTTATGATACGCCTCGTTTCGAAAAAACATGGAGCTTAACGAGTTGTGTCGAGCGACACATTTTAATCATTAAATATAGCGAGAACACTGAACAAGCTGCTCGCGAGACTCGATAAACTCGTTCGTGAAACGTTGTGCAATGAACTGAAACAATTGCGGTTGCAACTTAGAGAGATATAGAACCTTTTGTTTTGTGTGGCCTTGAATTTGGAAGAGAACATACCAGTTTGGAGATGGACCAAGGATGGTCAATTCAGTGTCATTTCAATGTACCATTCCCTCACCTGGAATTGATAGATCTTTTAAACATCTTTGGAAAGCTAAAGTTTCTCTAAAAAGTAAGATTTGACTGTACCTGCTTCCGGGAGAGAACCAGTGATGCGAGAGTAGGCTTTAGGGTTTTTGGAGTGAGTGTGGAGTGAGTCTGTTTGTGTGAGTGTGGTTGACCGTGTTGTACGCAACATTGGCTCAACTTTTCTTGTAATTATTGTTCTCGCCTTCTATATAAATAAGGTATGCCAATTTGGCATACTCGCTAAAAAAATGTACCTGCTTCCTCCGGTCACATCTTTAGGAGTAAGCTTCTGTTAACAACACATCGAGCCTATCCAGCAGAAGAGAATGGGCAGGTGCCTACATACGGGGAAGCAGAGTGCGGCTCTATAGCAGCGGGCATCCGGCAGGGGGCGACACTAATTGCGACCTGCACGTCCAAGGTAGCCAGGGCCTTCTAGATCAGCAACTGCTCGTATAAGAGCATCTCCAGCAGCATTTGTAAAACTAGTCAGGATTTGTAAAAACTGCTTTTACACAAATTGGGGCAAAAAAACAAGCTCCAGCAGCATTTGTATAACTGGTCCCCGCATCCAAAGTTATACAAAGCTTGCTAAAACTGCAGCCTCCCTTTGCATATTTGCAAAGTCTAGAGCCACTTTGTATACTGGCCAAAAGTGAGGCGGGAGCTCTCCCGATGGGAAATATTCCAGCCCCGACCCGCTTCCTCCACCGCCCCGCAGCCTCCCGCGCCGCTGTGCGGCCCCGGCGTCGCCTCCCACGCCTACCAGAGTATCTCCGCCGCCCCGCCCCACCATTTCCCCCCATCGGAGCTCCGCCACTGCCAATTCGTGCGCTGCCTTGCCCGTGTAGGCGCCGGTCGATTCGGGCCTTTAGACGCCGTCACTGCCTCGCCGGTGTCGGAGAAGGCGCGTCGCGGCCTTCCATGGACACCCCGAGCCTTCCCGCCGCCCGGCCCCTCATTTCCCCGGCCACGCGACCGAAAGCGCCGTCAAATCGATTTCCGGATATGGCCGCTCCAACGTCGGCCGATTCGGCCCACCCCCATCGTCGTTAGCCCCCTCCGCTGCCTCCCACGGGACCTCGAGCCTCCTCGTCGCCACGCCGCCTCCACGCCGCCGGCCCTGCTCCGCCTCACCGCCGCACCGTCGTGCCTCATTGTCGTCCTGCCTCGCCTCCTCATGCCGCCCGCGGTCGAATCCGGCTGGGCGCGGTCAACTCCGGCCCCGCACCATCGCCTCCTGCCACCAACTCGCCCTGCTGTGGTTGTAGTGTCCGTCGCGGACTCGCCGACCAGACATCCGTGCAAGCAAAGAGAGATTGGGGCCTTTTGTAGCTGACTAAGAGACCCCACTGTCATTGAGATATGCATAGGGTTTTACAATTTAGATATACAAAGGCTGGCAAAGCAGAAAACCTGTTGGATTCGTATACCCTCTCTCTCCTCTTGCTATAGCAAATTTTTTCAAATCCATTTTACAAATGTTATTGGAGATGCTCTAACAGATTAACAGTAGCCTCCCACGAGGTCTTCCTCGTGGAGCTGATCCATATAGAGGTCCTATCGATCCATCTATTGCTATTTCACTTTCTATAAATCAAGCATTGTTTCTGAACTATGATAACATAATGGCATCAAATTCTTTGTGGTTAAATGGTTCGAATTATTTGCTCCTGACTTCAAGCGCAAGGCTTCCGAAGATGCTTCACACGAGTGCATTGAAATTTAAGCATGATTAGTCTGCCTACTTTAAATTAATCATACCCATGAGTAATTTTTTTGATAAGTCGGATACGTGCGTTGCACGTGCAACATTACTAGTTGTCATAAAAGAAAATTCAGTCCAGACCACTTTTTTTTATTGTAAACTGCAGTGTTATACAAAATCGATGCATGTATTGTCCTTGTCCAGGCACTCAAATATTGATATACTGTGGTTTAGAAAAAAACTGAGCTTCCAAACTAGACCTAAACGATCAAGAGCATCTCTAACAGAGCCCGTAAAACAAGCGAAACCCGTAAAACTCCGGCGAGTTCACGGGTCGACGCCATTTTTTGGGCCGTAGCAGAGCCCGTAAAGCGAGAGCGGCCCGTAAACGCGATAAGGGGGCCCGTAGATGCGAACGGCCAGCCGGTATTTATTCCGGGCGAGGCACGATTTGAGGGCCGAAACCCTCATTCCCCTCCACCGCCGACGAGCAATCCGCTGCGCGCCGCCGCCGCCTCCGACGAGCGATTCCCCCGCCCCCACCGTAGATCCACCACCTCCGCCACGCTAGGATAGCCCTAAGCGAGAGAACTCGCCGCCGCTGCCCGGCGACGGGCTTTTCAGCGGCGACTACTCCAATGCGCGGCGGGCGAAGCTGGTGCGCAGCGACGGCTCGCGGAAGCGCCTCGCGCACCAGTGGACGAACCGCCACATGCCGGTGCCGCCACGGGTGCGGTACCAGGCCGTCCCGATCTTCGACCACATCCGTCGGGAGCGCGAGGAGGATCCGCCGACGCGCGCGGCAGCGCAACGACGGCGAGGGCTCCAGCCGCGGCGCGAGCAGCTCCACCGCGCCGCCGGCTCTTCCGCCGCCGGAGGGCTACGATGCCCAGCACTTCGGCATCTCGCTCGGGCCGGAGGACTTTGTCCCCGACGAGCAGATGGATGCCGTGATGGCGGCGGCGTTGCTCCGTTCGGAGGTAGATGCGCAGGAGAAGGCCGCCGCCGCCAAGCTCAACGCCGAGATCAACCAGCACCTCCTGGAGACGGCCCTCGTCATCAGCACCCTCCCGCCCACCATCGACCTCGTCACGGACTCCGACGAGGAGTGAAGCTCCACCGCCTCCGCCTCGACCACGTCGCCGCCGCAACAGAGGCTCCGGTGAGCCGAATTTTGCTCAATAGGGTAGCGCGGCGACGATTATGAGTAGATTAGCTTTTGGATTAGTGTAGTATGTATGTAAATTAGGGATGTATCGACGCTCAAGTCGAGTTTGCAAGGAATGAAGATGAACAAATGTTTGTTCCCGCCAAATTTCTAAAATTTGCAGTTCAGTTTAAGGGTTCTGCTATGGGTGGTGGTTGTATCGACGTAAAAGTGCAGAAAACGTGAACCTAGGTTTCGCGTTATAAGGGCTCTATTAGATGCTCTAAGCAAGAGCAAGCTGTCGGGCCGGAACATCGGGCCGGAACTTCTGCGGTTGGGGACGCTTCCTTTGTCTCCGTCTTCCAAGTTCCAAGTTCCAAATCCAGTGCGTCGTGGGCCCCGGACTCGTCAGGTCGTCAACGTCACGCGTCGTGGCCGAGTATTTCCTTTGCCCATAAATCCAACGCCAATCTGCTAGGGTTTCGAGTGAATAGGAGATTTGGCTGCTGCGTTGCGGTACCTCGGCGGATGGATTTCCTCCAGTACCTCGGCCCGGACATCTCCGCCGTCGTCTTCAGGCTTCTCGACCACCCCGCCGACCTCGCCCGCTCCTCCGCCGTCTCCCGCTCCTGGCGCCGATTCGGTACGCCCAAAGTTTTTTTTTTTTTGATCTGACTCCACACGCCTGTACCTATGCATCCATCTACCTAGATTCAACTCTAGCTTTACTAATCAGCGATCAATTCAATTCGAGACAGAAGTTTCATGACGCGCCCAAATTTGCTGCTTATTATTAAACCATCTCATCTGCTACTATGCCCAAATGGTGTTTGTTTCTCCCTTAAGCGACAGCTACCTACAGTGGCATACAGTATAAACTAGGCTGGCTATCCAGTTGGGTCTAATATAATAATCTAAATTTGTTTGGAAACATGGGAACCGATGTACCATGTCTCAAAATTTTGAATCCCAATTTGATCGGCAAACCCAGAAATAAAAAAAAATGAAAAATCTAAAAGTGTGCCTAGATGCTATATAGTATGAACTAGGCTGACTAGCCAATTGGGTCTACTAATGTATTCGATGAGTGATTGCTGTTTCTAGTGATAGTGAAATAATCTAATGTTTTTGGATAAAAGGTGAAGTAATCTAATGTAGGTTGGCAACATCGGAACAATGGACATCTACCATACCTCAAATTACGAATACAAATTTCACCTATATGACCAGGTTTTTCTTTAAATGCAAATCTAAGAATGCGCCAACATGGAAACGGATGTTATTCAATCAGTTCTGTCTTTCCGCTATGAAAAGAATTTTGATTGGAAATTGGTGGCATGATTGATACGTATTGTGCCCATGTCAAAATAAAATAAAATAATCTTCGTATATTTCCGAGATTTCCAGATGTGCGTTTTAAGTAGCTAGTGCAATAGTATACCCTATATGCCCCTCTACAAGCTTCAAAGTGTCTGAACTGAATCAAATCTTTTATTCAGTTATAGCAAATCAGTTCAGCAAGATCCAGTGCCTGCGAGCTTATCCAGAGGTTGCCAACTTCACAGATACTGAGGTAAGCAGTTCCAGTGATGGTGTATGCCGAACTGTCAGTGCTCATGGTGAGTTCGAGAAACTCGAGAGGGATCACAGGGTGTATATGCAACTTAGCCATGGTCTTCTCTCACCGTACAACACCAAGGATTGCATCCTCCACTGCATAGGCGCATCCAGCACGAACCGTTACCCTGAAGAGGCCATGGAAAACACGCTCGAACCAGTTGATCGTGTGGGGTGGGAACCGTCTTATTGGTCCAGCAGGGGGCATAGAGATCCTGCTGTGGCAGAATGCCTGGTGTATAGACTGCAGAAAGATCTATGTCTCGTTGATGAAATCAAGATGCAGCCATTCAAAGGTTTGTCGTAATACTGCAGTCTTCTTTTCTGTATGAAAAAAGTTGCCTGATATGTTATACTAATGCTCTTCATCGTGCAGCATTTTTCCGAGATGATGAGCCGATATATTCAGCAAAGCGCATCCGGTTCCACATGGGCTATCCAAAGTCTGCTCTATGGTCTGAAACATGTATATTTGGTGAAAATGAAGCGGAGCTCATCGCTGGTAGCAACTATATTTGGACATACACATCTCCAGAATTTCCAATGTCACAGGTCAGTTGAGCAAATCTTCCCAGTTGTATTCCTTTTCACAATCGTGGTTTAGATGATTCAAACTGATAAGATGTGTGATATTTCAGGAAAATGTGTTGCAATCTTTTAAGCTACCACACCCAGTTCTGTGTATTGGTGCAGTGGTGAAGATTGAGCTTCTTGGTGGGGTGGTGAAGAACGATTTTGATGGTATGTACTACATATGGTGAGCTTTTCAACTCTTGTGCAAACATTGCACCGTTTCTATGTGACCATCCATTGAATTGATATATTGGCGATGTACCTTTTCCCAGTGTGTCTCGTGTCCAAATAGTGGGCATGCCAATGTCAGGAGAATTTGGGATTGCTTCTCGCCTAAATGGTCTAGTCCTCGGTTACTATCCTCGCAAATGCCGTGTTCTTCACAGGGGATGATGGTCGCAGCAACTGCCCAGCTTTGAGTCTAGGATCTAGCACTTTGCTACGGACAAAGACGATAAATCAGTGGACTTCCCATAGACGAGAAGCCTATGGCATTGAGCTCATGTGCTTTTGGATTTTGAACAAAAGAAACGTACTTCATCTAAGACTCATTTGTTATTCTGAGACAATTTGGTTGTGCAACGTATATTAGTACAAAAGAAACACATCGTGCTTGTAATCGAATCGTTGCCATTTATAAATGAGCGTCCGTAGTGGGAAGAAACCAGCAGCGCTGTTTTTTATAGCGCTATTTTTTATAGCGGTAATTGTGCATACGCACCGAGTGCAAGCACGGAAGCTTGAACTCGGGCATATCAGCACGTCTGCCACCGGGCTAAGCCTCGGTCTACATCATTGCCATTTATGAATAAATTGCCATTTATGAATAAATGGTTCTGAACATCTTCAATCTATTTGGAAGAATGAATGAATCTGGACATCTTCAATTTACTAGCAATGCAGTCTTGCAATGTATATTGCAGAACTAACATATTTTGGAAACAAGATCTAACATTAACTTGATAAGCTACGTCTCGGAGCTGTCTGGGAAGAGTGGACACGAGAACTCGCCGCGCTGCCCGCAGACGGCGATGTATTTCTCACTACATTCTGAGTTAAGTGGCACGAGGCCATTGCCAGCTTAGGATGCTGCAAGCCGTGGTTGATCAAAAAAAAAAGTCTGATTGGATATTTGAATTCGGACGACCAAGTGTATATCTCTCTCTTGAACGAATGAATTTCTGTGTACGGAATAAATTAATTTCAGAAAAAAAGAATCAGCTCATATGAAAAAGGGGTTAATTTTTCCACTCCGAATGCGTGCTCTTGGCAGAATAGTTTCAGGTCGACGACGCTGCCTTCAGCGCTCGCAGACGATAGTGCCATTGTCCCGAGGAACACCCCTGTTTTGGTTGGAAGTCCTGCTTGGTTGGACTTATTTCTGGTTTTTTAACTTTTGGCTTACAAGTCATAAAAGCATCTAAGTTAGAAATAAGCCTAACCGAGCACTGCATCGAGCCCATTTCCAGCTTAGGATGCTCCAACTGCAATCCGTGGTTGACCAAAAACAAAATTCTGATTGCATTGGGACAACGAATGTATATCTCTCTTCTGCATCTCTTTCATGAACGAATGAATTACAGTTCTTCGTGTGTAGCTGGAAATATCGAAATAAGAATTTCAGAAAAGAGTTTGAAAATAGGCAAAACAAGCATACGGGGTGCCCAAGTGAATTTCCGATTTATTTATTTCCATGTTAATTATGGTGCAACTAATTTATGTGTTTGAACAGAATAGTCATTTTGGCTCTTGAATTCCAGTGATCTCTTTATTTAAAACATTAAAATTGTATCTACATGTTCGGAAAATCTGAAAATAATTATGTATGTAGTGTCGATGATGCATTCTACAAGCATGAAAAATTGTTTGTTTATGACCTACACAAAAATGAAAATATCTTATATAGTTTGAAGATTTGGAAGTGCGTATATTTAATCCACTCATTTGTCATTTGTGGTTGACCATGGAAGTGCGTAGATTTGGAAGTGCGTATAGTTTGAAGTCTGGTTAGATACACAATGCTTCGGTACGCATGGGACATGTACTGACGGTTCGACAAAATTCGGCGGCTGCCGGTGATAGGCGGAGGAGACGACGGAGCATGGGACTGCACACTACTCGTCCGGATCAGATACGCCTTGCCATAGGTGATTACAGAAAGCATCATGCTTGTGTCACAGACTCACAGTGACATCGTGTACATTAATTAATATGTATGAATACGCGAACTCTAGCGGCTCGTCGCCTCGTCGGCAAGGACGACCGCCTGCGGCTGATCATGCGGATGCTCCACATACGCCTCAGAGCTCAGACCAATGGTTCTCGATAGCACCATCTTCCTCTTCATATCGAGCTAGTCATCGTGGCGCCTGACGGATCGCTGGGCGATCCATGGATCTCGCCGGACACTGCTCGAGGGATTGGATAGAGGCGGCCAGATGAGGGAGCGGAGGGGGGCAGCGACTGTGGAAAATATCCTCCGGCAATGGCTTACACGCGGCCCCCGCCATGGAGATCTCGAAGCGGTGTGACGGCGTTAGCGGGCGCGTCGTGGCTGTCCGTGAAAATTTCTCACTTGATCGCGAGTGTCCACTTACCGATTTAAGTGGGGTTTGCTTGACGGCGCCGTGGGGAGCCGTCCCCACTTACAGGCCTACTTATGCGGGAGGGGGGGCGGCGTCCTGTTCGCTTCGCCGGGCTACTCTCCTACTCCCCTTCGCCTTCACGGTGAGTCAGGCTCGTCAGATTGGAAGTCGAGAATACATCGTGGAAGATATCGGGAAGCGGGTACGGGAGAGGGCGGTCGGCGAGCTTATCGTCGATGAGCTTGATGCCCCGGGGAACGAAGTGGTAGCCCAGTTCCTCTCCTCGTTGTCCGCAAACAAGGTTCTCCATGACGTAGGCCGCCGTGACAGCGTCGATCGGGATGATACTTCGACGACGGACGAAACAGAGAGCGATGTGCGTGCACGGGTCACCTACAATGCCTCCTCGTGCGACGTGAGCAGTGTTTCGGTGAGGGGGACAGTGAGGGGGACATGATGTAGATTTTAGGACAATCTGGATTGTTGAACGAAAACTGAACGGACAAGATCAAATTTGTTTGGTGCTCGATCTCGGGACAACCTGTATCGTTGATCGAAAATTAAACGGAAAAAAATTAAAGTATCCTAACATGTTGATCTTTTCTCTACTATATAATATGGCTTGAGTAGGTGATGGTACGTTTTTTAAAGTTCCGGTTCTACCCTTGTGTTTTAGGAGAATTTACAGCCCGCTCCCACCGCCAAGTGATTTGATTGGTTCGCTATATTCTATCCCCGGGACCTCACAACAACGTCGCAACAGGCCATGCAGCCGTAGAAGCAGACATGAGGAAAATTGGAGGGTGTCCGCACCCTCGCCGGCTTAGCGCCGCGCGGATGCAGGAGCTGGCCGGTGATAGGGGCTCGCTGGTGTCGGGCGTTGCTGGCGGAGGCGGTGTCATAGAGGCGAACCAACACTGAGGGAAGCCAGGCGCGGGGGGAGAGAGGAGAGGCCGGCGGCGGCTGTCAGCAGGCTCACCGGGAAGGCGGTAAGGTGGCGGCTCTGGTGTGTGAGGCAGTGGGCGGCGCGCACGCCAGGTCGGGTGGGAGGTGGCGCTGTGTAGAGAGCTGAGAGGAGAGGAGGTCGGCGGGATGAGAGAGATTGGCACGGTGGTGGTCCCACGGGCCACCAACGGGAGGAGGACGGCGAACTGAGGCGGAGGACTGCGAGGCGGCCGTGTATAGGAAGCTCAGTGGCGGAGCAGGGATCCGGCGCGCATGAGCAGAACTGCAGAAGCCTGTCGGTGGCGTAGTCCGTCGATCGGGAGGAGAGAGCGATGGGAAGGAGGCTGGGCCTAGGGTTGACTGTTGACTGGGTCTGTTTAGGCTTAGATAGCTAGGTGGACCGGCTACTTAGTGGGCTTAGGGAAAGATGGTCCGGGGCTGGCTGTTGGGTGTGTTTCACTTTTTTTTTTATGTTTTTCGATTTATTTTCAACAAATAGAAAAACGGGTATGGGAATTAACAGAGATTCGAGCGAGGGGAAGACACGAAACACTCATTCGGCTTCATCATTTTTCTTACATATCGGTTTTGCTAAATAAAAAATACAACGTTGGCCCAGAGAAATGTGTACTACGTAGCATTTATTTGAATGGGGATCGTGTAGATATTTCGTTCATTTGTGGACTTGACATGCGCGATTGGGCAACTCTAATCGTGTGTGTAGATATACACTTTCACAATATTTCACTCCATCAATTATGTTTAGACTTTCGATCATTATTTCTTAATATGTATATATTTTTTAGATAATTTCCTTAAAGTAGGTAGTGGCGCACGAGTTCGCAGTACAGTGAAGTAGTTGATCTGTTTAGTGTAGATAGGCCCTCCAAACAGATCGACAATAGGATAAATTAGCGACAACATTTGAGAGTAACCACACGAGAATCCTAAATGACCTGTCATTAGACTGGTCCTATACTTTGTAAAGTGGAGGAGTATCTAAAATTGTACATACAACAACTATTTGGCAATGAAAGTTCATATGCACGTTCAAATGAACATGTTTAAAACTTATATTGATATTTAGTTTTCGTTCGGCTATGTTTTCTAAGTACGTAGTGCTCTCCTACATATGTAATTTCAGAAAATTGGTCGTGGCAACGCACGGACATTCAACTAGTAATAGTAGAATAGATTCACATATAAGTAGCAGACACATATAAGTGGCAGAAAATTAAAGATTTAAAGTATCCAAAACTTTTTATATCGTGGGACCGGGGAGTATATTCTTTTTATAATTCACATATAAGTAGCAAGTTGCATCTTAGAAATCTGTGTACCACTCGTATTTACTATGCACATAGATACACGTATTGAGCTTGCTCGGTCGGAAACACGAACACACGAACATGGGAGAAAGCTGAACCGACACGTCTCTCCGACTGAACCCAGCACACACATCTCTGTCTTGTCGATTCCCTTTCTCCTCTACTGCACGAACGAACGAGGCTTCCGCCTGCGCTGCCGATTCCCGCAGCAAATCGATGCAGCTTCTCACCGGCCTGAGCTCATTCCGGCCTCCTCTATCGATTCCCTGCCGTCGTCTGCTGGCTGCCTGACACGACCACGACGAGCAGAGCGTGTGTCCCCTCCTTTGGCACGGCCACATATCAACTGTGAGAGTGCGCGAGCGAGCTCCTCTTTCTCCATGGTGAACATGCGAGAGAAGCCCCGGCCGACATGGCTTCAGTAGCCTTGTGAGCGCACGAACAAGGACCTGCCTGGCATGGAGGCGGTCCAAGCTCCATGGACTACTCAGGCTCGTGAACGACAAGGGGGAGGAGATGTTCGACGTGCTTCGTGATGACATTGGCGAGCACCGTCCTACAGAGAAGAGAGAGGTACGGACGTTACTCCCGTGTAATCTCTAGGCACGGCATGGTTATTTCAGTTAGTCTATCTGCCTGAAACTGTTTTATCTTCTCTTCATTTGACAAACTTATGCCGTTAATGGTCAGCTCGAGATTTTACTCAATGCAGTGTCCTAAGTTAGATTTTTGTATGTATATGTGGTGGAAAAACCTTGAGGCAAGTTACATGTGCAAACATGAAATCTAGGTGAGGCCAGTTAATGAACATACATGAAAAAAGATACCCTGTCAAAAAATGCCATGTAAATAGCTAGCTAGAAATCTAAGAACTGAACTAACTACGAATAGCTGCCACCAGCAAAAAATATAAGAACATGATATCAACTCGTATGGAGAAGCCAGTTTTTCATGCCTCAGTATTCTCATATGCATGTTCGTAGATTTAGCAATGTTAGGACCATCTGATCGTGATCAAACTACAAAAATTAGCATCAGAGTGTTTGCTTACAGATAAGCAACATTTCCACTTTTTGTCTCTTTGATTCGTCCAGATATAATCTTCGCCATGGCATCCCACAGGCTGAATCTGGGTAAGTGAAGAAGCCGTTTGGGCTGTCGCACTGGACTGGGCCTGATCCCTTGCATAATTTCTTTCGTGGAATGGTCACTGCGCAAGTATTTTACAAATCAAGTTATAATCCATCATTGCGAAGATAGGATTTGTCTGAACTCGCCGCCAAATACAAACCTTCTTTCCGTTTATCGGCAAGTTTCTTATGATCATTACACATATTCGATTTCTGCTTCCAAGGTGTATGTAAAGCACGTGTAGCTTCGTTTTGTTGTTTGAATGGCCAACACTAGTACAGAACGACACATCGGAAACGGGCCAAAAATCCCTTCGAAAACGGAGAAAGGGTCCGTGTCCCCGCTTCCGTGACTGATGTGAAGGACCTCATTGGTAACGGAGGCAAAAAACCGTCACCGATGAAGCATAAGTTTGCCTACGGTTGCCGACCAATCTCCGTTTCCGATGTATCGGTTCATCAGTAACGGAGATTCTATTTTACTCGTTTGCATTGAGATTTCTTCAGAAGCCTACAGCAGCAATGCAGTTGCCAATTGACATTCAAAATCTCACAGCACAAGCTCAAATACTAAAACGGTAACAGATTTCATTCATATCACAATGTAACTTTACATTTCAGCCACAATTTCACCTTTACAATTACATCACAAGACGTGACAAACATAAGAGGTAAAACGATAACAGATTTCATCTATACTAAGCCTATCATGTCAAAGGACGGAAAGAATATATGATTTCTTCACTACATCCTTGTCCACAATCTTCGCAGGTGTCACTCTAGCAATCTCTTCTTATCTCAACTTTTTGAGAGAAGGATGTTGAAGCTTTGGACCCTATACATCAGTAAATAGAGTTACAATTGTTAAATACATATGCTAAAGCAAATACACTATGAATTTAAGCAAACTGAAACGATATCTTACCTATGTCTTGAGGTGGCTCTTATTGATGAACCGGAGCAGCCAACACACGGCTTGTCAACAAGATATTGCGATGGCAGCAGCTTCATAAGATGCCTGACACCGATCATCCTTTCCATGGAGGCCACCACCGGCTCTGGATTTTTTATGCAGTGTCACCGAAATCTAATCTAATACGTCACCGATGTGACATTTCGGCGACACTGTATAAAACACTCTTACTTAAAAAAGTATTTTATGCAGTGTACCAAAACGTCACAATAGCGACGGTGGATATGTATGGTGGAGTTTGAAAGGGAATAGCTTGATATCCCTAAATGTAAATAAGGATTTATGTTAGTTCTGACACTACTAGATAGAACGAACAATTTAACATAATAATATGAAGTATATAGTAGTATTTAGTGTGTACTGACCTGTGTATATAATTGGAGAACATTATGGGAAAGTTAACAAACACTACTGTCTTGAGTAGTGTTCATTGTTTGTTCTGTGTCTCCGACTTTTTTATGCAGTATCACCGAAATAGACTCCTGTTTTCACATGGACTAGTTAGCTAAACTACAACCGGTTGCAAGTGCACAATAGGCAAGTTAACTACATCAAGAAATTATCTAGATAGAACTACCGGATGTGAACTGAACTACTATCAAAAGTTAGCTAAACTACAACTAGTTGCAAGTGCACAATAGGCAAGTTAACTACATCAAGAAATTATCTAGATAGAACTACCGGATGTGAACTGAACTACTATCAACAAGTTAGCTAAACTACAACTAGTTGCAAGTGCACAATAGGCAAGTTAACTACATCAAGAATTATCTGGATAGAACTACCGGATGTGAACTAAACTACTATCAACAAGTTAGCTAAACTACAACTAGTTGCTCTAGATCATGTGCACAATGGGCAAGTTAGCTACATCAAAGAGTGGATCTGATACCTTCTTCACGTCGCCGTTGGATCGATCTAGCAGATCCGGAAGTGGTGGAGGCAGAGGAAGCGGACAGAGCGACGACCTCGCCGTGTCGGGCGAGATGGCAAAGACCTCACCGTGTCAGGGGACATGGCGAAGACCTCGGCGTGTCGGGGGTGATGGCGAAGACCTCGCCGTGTCGGGGGAGATGGCGAAGACCTCGCCGTGATAGCCGTCGTCTGGGCGGAGACGGCTCCGCCACGGCGCCGGCGATGGTCGCAACGCCAGGAGCCACCGCCACGAACAGATCTAGCATACTGGGACAGAGTGAGGAAACGAGTGAGTGTTAGGTTTTGCTCTGTACGCCCATATATATAGGTAAAACATAGGAAACGGTTCTTTAAAAGGACCGTTTCCTTTGTGTTTCTTCCACTGAGGTGTGGGACCTACGCGCCCACTCTGTGGAATTTCTACTACTCTCTGGAATAATATTTTCCTAATCTCTACTATATGGAGAAAACAACTTATAGGATACTTAAATTAATATTAGTGAGTACTACATTACATACGCAGTACATATTAATAATAATAAAGTAAATTACAGATGGAGAACTTATAGAACTACTACTAGCTACTTCTTATTTTTCTTGCGCCCTGCTTCCGCGCAATCCTCCTCCTTCTCCGTCGCCGGGGTTCCCTTCTTCGGGACCGGCGCCTCCGCCTCGTCCTCCTCCTCCTTCTCACGGCCTCGCTTGTTGGGGGTCATTGAAGGTGGTGGCGGCGGTGGCGGCAGCATATCGGAGGCGGTGGCGGCGGCTTTCTTCTCCGTCGCCGGGATTCCCTTCTTCGGGACCGGCGCCTCCGCCTCGTCCTCCTCGTCGTCCTCCTCCTCCTCCTCCTTCTCCTCTTCGGTTGACTCCTCATCAGAATCAACCTTCGGCGGGCCCAGCATCAAGGTGGGATCATGGAAGTTGGCGTATTCGACGTCGCTCGACTCCGGCGTTGGTCCTTCAACGGACTCGCCGCTGACGGGGGGACTGTCCCGCGGTGACTCAGTGTGCTCCTGTGTGTCGTTGCTGCGAGGCATCTTCGCTAATCAGTAGGAGGGAGCGAGCGAGCGAGAGAGAGAACAGATTCTGTGGCGTCTTGAGTTAGTAAGGATTGGGGTTTTTAAGGAGTAGTGGGCGGTGCCACTACGCCATGGCATTTACTCGCCTCGCTTCGAATTCCAAGAAGTTTGAACGCGACCACATAGGAAACGGACATATCGAAATGACCGTTACCATAGAACCACATATCGGAAACGGAGGCGCATTGGGAACCGTTGCCAATAATATGGGTAACGGAGTTTATACTTTCTCCGTTACCTATGTTGACGGGCCAGCCGCGGCCCAGGTCAGGTTTGTACGCACCGGCCGCGTGGAAAGCGCGATTCTCCGTCGCCTAACGCCTGCCGTTTCCATAGAGGGGTATCCGATGTGTCGTTCTGTACTAGTGCAAGCACATGACTGCAGACCAACACTAACTATGGCTGCATAAATTTGGAGAAAACAACACCAGTTAAGATTCGTGGTAACATAAATCCTCTCAATATAATAAGATGCGAGCCGCAAGTGTTCCCCATTTAAGGCTTGAACTGCCGTTTGTAACCCACATCCCACTCAATACTATAACAATCACCATTAGTCAATTTTTTCTTGTTAGAAGAGGCACTCATGTTTGAACGAAATGAGTTTGATCCCTCGAATGGAGTCGCACAGGACGACATCACAACAGTTAGCATGCCTACATCATAATTTATGAACTATCACAATAGAGGCCAAAATACTATTAGTCATTTTATGGCCAATTATGCTAGGCTAAATGATTGCACGGCAGTATGGATAGCTTCAGGTCCTGATGACCTTGTGGAAAAGTGCCGCTTGGACTGTAATCCTGATATTTGAGTAATACAAGTTTTCATTCGCAAAAAAAAACACAAATGAAGTTGTCTTTCTGGTAGTAAACAACACCTTGTGTAGCTGGAGTGTATCGCAGTTGGGTGACAGCTGATAGCCCAGTGGCATTCTCTGGAGTGCAAAGTCCTGACTTGAAGAATTAATCATATTTTGAGAGGTGCATCATTTAGCTTTTGATTAGTGCATCATATGGGGTGGTGCTCAAGAATGAGAGTACCAGGTGATTTGGCAACCAGTGTGTTTTTTTAGATAAAGTCCAACAACAACCAGTGTGTTAGATGTAATATGTTTTCCATTGAGATTAGCTGATGTATCTTTGTTCAATTGGTGGGCCCTTTTGTGCATGTCTCTCCCGTTCCTTTGCCTCTTCATTTTTTTTTAATCTACTATTTGTCCTGCGGGGCAAAAATATATAGGATGTACACGGTCCAAGTTGTTAACAGGTGGGGTGATATATTTATCTAAATTACTGCCTGGGCCGTATGCATCATTTTGATCCAGAGGCTGGGGCGATGCTCCCATTCCTAAAAAAATCTAAATTGCTCCCGTTGGTTATGCCTTGCAATGGGGTCTGTACCCAGTACACTTTGATGATGCCATATGTAGCACACTGCTTATCTTATCTGTTATCAATTTATGAGGACAGCCATCAGTAATGAATAGACAAAACAATTTACCATGCGTCTTTGACAGTATATTGTTTGAATTATAAAATGAGGACTCTGTCGAAAAGCAGTAGTTGCCTATGTCGACAAATCTAGACATATACTTTTATCGTCTACATCTATTGAGAATACGTTTTCCTTTCAGGCAAACCAAGGTAAGGGGGAGCAAAAAAAGCACAAGCAAACCAAGGTACTGTTACACTCATGTCTTCTATAAGTATATTGAGTATGTGATCACAATACTGTGTTGCTTGTACTGGTCCAGAAAATGGTACATCCTGCATATCTAGGCATGGGGTTATAGAAACTTTGGTAGGCAAAGTAAATACATCAGCTCTTGCTGACAGAAGCACCAATGATGTAACCTGTAATTCTGGGAAATCTGAGTCTTTTTTCATTATGCAGTTTTCTGGCACTAAACATGCCTACGGTGGGCAAATTACTGAGAAGGCCGATGTCTACTTATTTGGGGTAGTTCTAGTGGAATTTGTCACTGGGCGCAAGGCTGCCGACATTAACAAACCGAAGGGACAACACTGAATGGGTAAGTTCACCTCATAATTAGTTATGATCTTTCATTGGCATTATGGATCCTAACACTAAATGCAAAATTCTTAAAAAGATTTATGTAAAAACAAGTTCTTAAAGTATGGAAACAATAGCTAGCATTGACAAAGTAACAAGATATACAATGAGCAGAAGGGCACCTCATATATCCTCAATGACATAAAAAGATGACATCTTTAGGTGTAGAAAATATGTTCGCTTTCGAAATTTCCAAGCTCCCTGTGAAATAACAGCGATAGCTCTCAACGTTGCATCCTCTGATATGCCAACAAAGAGAATAGGCTTTCACAACTGTAGTGAAGATTCTGATCCTATATGATATGCAAACAAAGAGAATACCCTTTCACAACTGTAGCGAAAATTCAGCAAAAGAAATTCCTAGCCACATAACTTGCCTATCGTGAGCAACAATTGGGAGATTTCCTTATGCAACCAGAATATGGCCTTAATTATCTCATTTACCAAATGCAGTACTATCACTAATTAAAAAACTGTTGATAAGAAGGAAATCATATAACCGATACTACCAGTCCTTTAGTTTCTCACATGTGACAAAGTTAAGAAGAAGTGAGTCAACTGACTGCAAAATTCAAAGAAGTTAGTACGTATCAGAAGTCATACATAATATTGACAAGCTTATCAAGACCTAATCTAGCACAGGTTATAAGAGGAATATGCGATCATATCTAGCGCAAGTAGAATTATAACTCAACATCGCCATATGGCGGGAGTACAACAGCAAACAAGCTTTCAAAAATTGGCACATAATCGGTAAAACTGCTACACAATGGTGATCATGCACCTTTTTACAGCTACACTTCAGTACACAGTATTAGATACTCTAACATGCATTCCCCACAATCCAACATGATCTATGCTCCTAGTCCTACTAATCCACACAATGCCGAACAAACACACCAAACAGATCATACAAATCTACACTTGCCAAAGGTCAAACAGATCATACAAATTTACTCTTTCCAAGGCGCAAACAAATAAGTATCCTTATATTCCATGGGGATATGAAATTTCATAGAGCGAAACCCATGCTTCCGTTAAAATGAGTCCCCTCTTTGACTAAATTCTGTTCGGATGTGAAAACTCACACAGTTATGGCTAGACATGTCAATCTAATGAACATCCTCCTGCCATGACCAAATGACCAAAGGCCAAATAAGTACCTAGAAAATTCAAGAAAATAGACATCAGAGAAACGGAGCCTGGGAGCATACGCATCTAGAACAATTAAAGAGGATCATCCTAACATACATGAGTGGAATCAGTCTTCTTGCCCTTGATTCCAAAAAAAACTGCCATCGGTGCTTATTAAAATCGTGGATCAAAAAGGTACCAGCCGACCTATATATGCTTCCTGCTTGGATATTTCAGCCTCAGCTCCACGAACTTGACTCGGTAGATGAAAGAAATATAAGGGTAGAAGAATACAGAGCCTTTACCAGTTCTCTAATCTGAGCTCTCGAGACACTCCACCACGGGCAGGATTCCATCCGCTGCGCGGAAGAGGTGGACTCCGGAGTGTATCTGCAACGACACAGTCTAACAAGTAAAATGAAACAGCTCTGTGGGCTTACCTTTAAACAACTCCGTAACGAGTTGATGTAGAGTCAGAAGGCTAGGGCAGGCGGTTCTGGGCTAAGGCGATGTTGTATCACACCTTTGGGAACGAGGGCGCGGAGACGAGGACGCAGGTTCAGGTCAAGGCGTACAAGAAGGTCGGGGCGAGGAGTAGAGGCCGCGGCGTTGGCCGAGATCGAGGGCGCGTAGGAGGTGCACCTCTCTCTGCCCGGATCTCACCTCACGACAGTCGGCACGCTCAAGGTGATCAACTAATGTCGCTCTGGACCTCAGAGCTATCGAATCCGGCAACAGGGATGCCTCCTCCGCTTGCTCCCTCCTGCCGCTTTGGGCAAAGGTCGGCGTCATCGTCGGCCCCTCCTCTCTTGTACGGCGTGAATGAGATTGCGAGAAACCGTAGAGTACTAGTATGAGTCTTTCTTAGTGTGCATCCATGCATGGACTGAGGTCAACATGTGTGCAGAACATCACATACTCTAAGGAGTACATCTTTAAAAAAAGATATTAGCACCCACCAATCTACCTGAGATCGCCCATGCTCGACTTTTTGAGACTAAGTTTGTTTTCACACAAGATCCTGAGGCAAGGAAACAAGAAATACTAATTTTTCGAAGAAAAGGAAAGCTGAAACAACTGTTTTAGTCCCGTGGTCACAGGAAACTAAAATCTTTTATCTCGCCTACTGATTCAAAACTGGAGAACACATTGAGAATACTTGCTCGACAAGGATGTCACCGCCCGTTCCGCGTGCATGGACGAGGTTGTGGCCGCCGACGACACGTCAACCTCTGAATCCATCGCAGTGGTGTGCTCTGGTGCATATGCCGCCGCATGGACGTCCCCGTGATGTGGCGCTTCATGGCCGCGCGCCGTGGGGAGCTCGCCCCCGCCGTCGCTGCATCGGTCAACCTGCCGCGCCTCCTCCTCGACGAGCTCCTACCCTCGTCGGAGGAGGCTTGGACGATCTAGGGTTTTATTTGATGGAAAAAAATTGGGGGATTGAACGATTAAGGATTTTTTTTTTCTTGGACCACCGCCCTTCTAAGTTATTAGGCCAAGGCTCCAACTGAGCAAGAGTATGACTTATACTAGTTATCTTTTCAGCATCAGTATGAAACGTTTTTACCCTTTAGATGGATGAAAATAAATGGTTGTGATTCATTTGAGGAACCACAAAAGTCTTCCTTTTTTGGAGCCTGGGTGCCCACGCCGGCAGTTTTTGCGGACTGGGCGGCGGCTGGGAGCGTTGCTGGCGCGGTGCCGCTGAACTGGCGCCGGCGAGCTGGGACACACGCGATCGATCGAACGAAGGAACTCGTACGTCCGCGTACCAAAATACTCGGATGCAACGACTACAGACAGGCGTCACTAGCGTTGGTCGGGATCGTGAAACCAAAGGACCCAATCGAACAAAAAACAACAAGTCGAGGCACGATGGATCGAACGAATGTCGTACATGCAGATTGAACCAAATACACGGATGCAGCGACAACAAAATCGGACATCAATGTTGGCCTGAAACCAGGGAACCAATTGAACAAAAAACAAGCCCATAATTAAAACAAGTTCGTTACACAATTCAAGCTATTGCTGGATCGAAATAAAACAAAACATAAACAAGCCCTTAAAACAAGTTCGTTACACACCAAAGCTATTGCTGGATCGAAACAAAACAAAACATAACCACGCTATGAATTATTACTACTACTGATTAAGATCGACGCTGCCGTCAGCATCAGCACGGGCCTCTTGTTCAATCTGTGGCCAAAATTCTTTGCAGCATGCATAGAACTTGAACTCCCAGCGTAGGCGCGGGCGGCTGTTGTATTTGCGTTTGCACTGCCCACCCTTCTTGGCTAGTTTGTAGAATTTCTCTTTGAGGTTACGTATTTGACCTTGGACTTTTTTGGCGTCGAGGTTTCGACGAATGAGCGGCGGTCCTTTCTGCAGCTCTTGGAAGAGCGTAGAGGCGGACACGGGTTCGCCCATATTCTCCTTTTGGAGCCGGCCGTCAGTCCTCACCAGCGTGAGGATGTCCTGGAGCTTCCACTTTTCGTAGGATTTGACAGCGACAATGGAGGAGGTGCCGTCGTCGTCGTCGGATGGGGCACCATCGTCGTCGTCGTTGTCGTTGCCGGTGTCAACGTCGGCATCACTGCCGTTGTCGTTGGCCTTGTCGACGGCGCCACCACTTTGGTTTACGTTGAAGTTGTCCGAAGATGCATCAGAAGTGTCGGCGACATCCGGAGATGACTCATCCTCGGAGGAGGATATAGGGACGATCAGCGGATCATCCTTGTGGTTGACTTGCTCATCATCATCGTCGATGTTGTTGCCGTCGTCGTCCGCAGACGCATCATCCTCGGAGGAGGAGATTACGACGACCGCCGGATTATCGTTGTGGATGACCAGTTCGTCATCGTCGTCGTCCAAGACAACGGTGACTTTCCTGGGCTTAGAAGAGGTAACAATGGGTAGGGTAGGCGCCATTTGCAACTGGGTGCGTAGGAACGTAGGACGTAGTATGGCATATTATATAGGCCAGTGTGCGTGCCAATTATTTTGGCGGGAGCGCCAAACAGTTTTGGCGCGCGGGGATCCACTTAATGTAGGAAGGTTAGTTAATGATAATAGGAATGTATCCTTGATTTATCTCTTTCCCGTACCTATTTATGACGCGATCTGAGCTACAGCAGATTTTGGAAATACGGATCCGATCAGATACAATTCCGTTCGTCTCCGCCAAAATGCTTGCGCTTGCACAACGTTAACACAAAATCTAGAGGGAAATAATATATGGCGCCAGGAAACAAATTACTGCACGCCAAACTTTTTTTTTTGGCAAAATACAGTACAAACGCAGACGTTCACGTACACGTACACACACTCACCCCATCCCTATGAACGCACGCCAAGAGACAATATTGTGTGCCAAAACTCTAAATCTTTGTTGGTTCTTTGTTGCTTTACTCCGGTACTCACTGTTGTACAAGGTTGATATTTGAGAGGAACAATTCACGATGTCGCCGGTGAGTCCAGAAAGGTTTCTCTCTCGGGGCCGACCAAGTCCCGTCATGTACTTGGGCAAGGAAAATTCAGCTGGAGCTATCGGTGTTCGGCGGTCGCAGATGTGTAAGTTGTCCGAGATATGTCAAGTGAACGTGTGAAACACTAAAAATTCCTCGAAGTATTAGAATGAAACTTCTATAGTCAAACTACAAGGAATGCTGGAGGTTTCTCAATACTTGTACATCCTACGCAAGTGAACAAAGTTTTGTTACCACGCTAATATTGCTTCTAACATGAGTGCACTATGCTAGTAGGCATAACAATTAAGCTTCTGGAAAAATAATGAACAACGTGCTTCCAAAATCATCACCACGTAAGCAATGTTCAGGCTGAAGCGAAATTCAACTTGTAATGGAGCAAAATTCCGGAAGCAAAATTCCGTTGCAACGGAAGCAAAACAAAATAACATCGGAAAGTGTTTTTTTTTTTGCTTCCCGCCGAAGCACTGCATGCCTAAATTGTACGTACTGAATTTATTATTTTCCTTTCAAGACATGATTTTGTTTCCAATAAATCCGGAAAAGCTAGCCTGGGAATCGAAATTTGGGAAAGCTAGATTGGTCAGCAGTTAACTGCGTATCCACTAATTACTAAGGGTTATTAGGGAAGCATGCAATTTGGCACTGATTTCACAGAGAGTCGCGGGGCTGTTGAAAATTCGACGTCCAGTATGCTTCCAATTGTACGGCCTAGCCCAGATGCGATGGGAAGCCATACATTGGCGTCCGATTCCTAGCAGCGCCCATATTATAGTATACTATATTACACTAGCAAAATGATCGTGCATTGCTACGGGCTGATGAAAAATTTAATGATTTATTTTCACACCAAATAACTCTCTAGATTCATGCAAATATGGTAACGATAAAGTCACTATCTTGCCACCTTAATCTAAATGGTTTCATCGCCTATGAATAAACTTTAACCTTTTTGTAACCAAGGACCAGGCTCGGGGTCGACAAGGCTCGTGATCGGCTTGGCTCGAAAGTAGGACAAACCAAGCCTAAATTTGTCGTGCAGAGCTCGAGGCTCGACAAGCTGACTCGGTGAAGCTCTCAAGCCGGCTCGAAGACTCGATATAATACAAAATTTATAAGATGTTATGTCAAATTTTAAGCAACAAACTAAATTTCAGCAATCAAACACACCAAATAATAACCATTTACTCCGTTTTGCTTCGGTTTTTTGCTGTATAAAAAGTTCCAGCAAGTAAATACATCAAATAAGCACAATTGACATTATTTTGCTCCACTGTTTTATCTGTATAAAAAATTCCAGCAAGCAAATACATAACATAAGACCTATTTACACTATTTTGCTTCAGTTTTTTTGTTGCATAGAAAGTTTCAGCAAGTAAATACATGAAATAAGCATCATTAACACTATCGTGCATCACGTTTTTGGTTGTTCAGCAAGAATACATTAGATAAGCACAATTGGTACAACTATTTTGATTAAGGTTTGTGGCAGTATAAAAATGTACAGCAAGAAATTACATCAAATAGAACAATCGATGAATCGATGGAGCTCTTACAGTCTTGAAGTCCTGCTCCTGCCGATCAATGGAGCTCCTGCATTATTGTTGCTTCCGATCAATGGATCTCATGCAGTCCTGCTGCTGCCCGAAGGACAGCGGCCGCTGCTACCGATCGCTGCGAGCATCTACGGGAGGAGCAGGCTAGCAGCTACGGGAGGAAGGGACAGGGAGTAGGGGCAGGCGGGGAGCTATGGGCGGCGCAAATCCCGGATGCACCTCCAGGTCGGCGGAGCTCTTGATGCGGCATCGCCATAGCTGGCCGGCCTTGGTTTGAGGAATATGGCGAGGTCGTCATACGCGGAGGTCCACCGCTAGTCGACTGAGGCGGCGCCCCTCACCGGAGATCGATGGGCGGCGGCGGGATGCGAAGAACCTATCGAACAATTTCTGTCGAGCAGCTTCAGCCACCGCCGGCCGGCGTGGTCGATCAACCCCCCCCCCCCCCCCCCCCGCAGACTCGGTCCACTACATGCTCTTGGCCTTCGCCGCCGCGGTTGATCTGCGAGCGGTGACCCAGAGGCGGCCGCCAGAAGAAGCAGAACATGGGAGGGACAGGGAGACGGAGGGAATCGAGCTGGTTGGGGCAGCAGCGCTGATGACTGCCAAGTGCAGGAGATCAATTGTAGTACCTTTCAATTAGAAAAGGTTGTCGAATCCACGAGGAGCTGAAGGTATTGGTTAGTAAGATTGATAAATAAAACAATAAAGGATGCAAGTGTTTTTGGTATTTTCGGTTGTATAATTCCAATGCAGCAAGTAACAATAGCAAGTGAAAGCTCTCAAAGAGAGAAAGCCCAATCCTTTTATGTGGCAAGAGCTCAAGTGATGTGTAACTTATATGTGGAAAACGTTCCGAGGGCAGCATGGATATTGCTAGGCATAGAGATTTATTAAGCAACACGTTGAATATCTTTTCAAGTTTTAATCTTCTTTGGACGGAGCCATAATTCGGTATAGCTAAATAAATAGACTACAGCCCCTTATGATGGATCATGTGGCCAAGTAAATGACTGCACAAGAATTATTAAGACATAATGTCCCACTATAGCATTACACTCTAAGGTCCCCGATACTAATACCCTCATAATATAACTTCATGACTCAATCTCAGGTTTACTTGTCCTCCCAAGTCTTCCTCAATTCATTATACTACGGTAGTTCTCCTATGAGCCCATATAGGTGAAGCGTTGTGCAGTCGACGTTCGCACAACACCATCATAGAATCACATAAAAGATAAACTCTTGACAAAATACCAACACATGTTATATATAAGTCATTGTCAATTCATCCTATGCCCTCAGGAACATACGGGAACTACTCACAACGTGCAAACATGATCATAATCAGTGGCATAAGTGGTACAACACAATCTGAAATTATAACTTCACCCACAAATAATGACAAGTACTCAATCACAAACATGAATAGTAGCACAAGACAAGTATCTAGGGTATAGCAACTCTCAAACTACGAGGGGAACGGAGTGGATCACGGAGATGATGATGGAGATGGTGCTGGTCTTGATGGGGGTGATGATGTAGAGGCCTCCTCCCACGCCAAGGAGGAGAGGTGATGACGATGACGATGATTTCCCCCTCTCCGGAGCTCCGGAGCAGCAGGATCTGATCCCCCTCGGAGGGAATCAGGAGTTTCGCCGCCGCCGCGACCTCGGATGGACTAGGAAAAATTAGGGCGTAGGTTTTCGGGCGAGACGAAGGCGTTGCTAAAAAGCCCCAGGCGAGGAGGTGCCTGAGGCCGATTTTGGTGGGCCCCACGTGGCCAGGTACATGGGCCGCGTGGGCCCCCCTCTTTTGGCCCTCATGGCTCTCCTCTCTTCGGTCTTATTTCCATCGCCTTCCTTCCGATGAAAAACCTCCATGGTATTTTTCCTTTTATTATTTGGGTTCCTGAAACTCCTGAAACAATAAAAACAAGAAAAGGGGTTTTCTGCCTCCCAGAAATTAAATACCAAAAATAGGGACTTTGTATGAAAGTCCCCTAAATCATATAAAACATGTAAAAACAATGATATAACAGTGCATATAACATTCTAATATGCTACTAAAGGTTGCATAAATGATGATATAAAATGCATGTATCAAGCGCCAGAGGAATTGGTAGGCCGACGGCGGCGGATGTGTCTCCCGTTGGTCGCCGCCGCCACTTAGAGGAGCGAGGGGATCATGGGAGGTGCGGTGGTTAGCTTTTTCATGGCCCATTATGAACCGAGCGCCTTTTGCTGGCCCAAACCGAGCAATGCGATGTACGTACCTGGCCCAAACCGAGCGATGCGACGTACGTACGGTCGGGTATGGATATTATATAGTAGACATAGTAGAGATAGCTATATCGTCTATGAACTCGCTAGTTGAAATGAGCTTTAAAGTATATCCCCGAAATATGTAATTTTGTGATTAGCAAAACGACGTCTGGTTCATGTCGTCGACGACTCAGCGACAGTTAGAGCGTGTTTGGTACCCCACAGAGAGCCCATCCAGGACCTGAGATGCTAATTTCGGCCATTTATTTCCCTGGCCCGGCTCGCGTTTATGCACTGCACGAACCTTAAATCAGCCTCGGGCCAGGCCCGCTAGGAACAACCGAACCGGTCGTTTCCGTTGAGCCACCCACAGCTGCTCTGTTCCTCGCGCAGATAAAGGGAACACGGAGCCGAGTTCGGCCAACCCCGGAGATGAAGCGAGCTCGCGCGCAGGCAAAAAAGCGGCAGGAAAAGTTTTGTTCACCGCCCTACAAATTCGCTAGCCTATTTCACCCCCTCCACCTCCCCGCCGGAACTCCCGCCACCATTCCCCCCTCTCGAACTCCCCCTATTTGCTGGTTTTGCACAGAGGAGCGGCGGCTACTCCCCCGTGGTCGGAGCTAGTCCATTTCCCCCACTGTCTTTGTCCCAGACTCCGAGATGTCCTCCTCCGGCTGCTTCTCCTCTGTTGCTTCCCCTGTTGTACGCAACTTAAGTGTAAGTCTCCTCCTCCATTTGGTACCCTAGATTTGGTAGTGTCTGGTAGTATCTAGTAGTATGCAGTGGATCTTGATGTGGTAGCCTAGATGTTGTAGCTCTTGTAGTACATGGTTAGCTCTTGATGAAGTTGCTCTTCAATCTTGTTCTTCATGCTTAGCTCTTGATGAGTTATTTCTTCGATGTTGTTGTACATACTTAGCTACTGATGCGGTAGTTCTTCGATCTTGTAGGACCCTGATCTTTCATCTACATTTTTGTTGCCTTTGCCCGCGAAGCCGATTCGGTATGTTCCGGCGCCTGATGTGTCCGCCAGAAAGCATAGGGGAGAGCCGACTGAGTTCATCGCACTGGAAAGGGCTAAAAACGGGGCACCAATGCAGTGTTCAGGTGCTTTGTCCACCTTCGTGCTCACTAGGATGGCTGATCGAGCTCGTCAAGGATGGACTGGATATTGACAGTGTCATGAAAGACAAGTGTTTGGACAAGGTTTGCAAAGATGTTTTCCTTTTCTGCGGCGTCATGGTAAGCAACACGCAGTTGTACAATAATATCAGGAAGTGGAGGTACATGTGGACATATCTCCGCACTTCGGCACAAACTTAAGGAGTGGAATGGCGTTTGGAGTCCACCACTTTCTACATGGACGATGTTGCATTCCTCAAGCATGTTACTATAAGCTTCCTATGTTCTTCAGTTCATCCTACTTTGTACTTGCTTTGTAGGGGGCTAGCAGTTCCATCAATTCAGGTTCATCCGAAGATGAGTGCTTCTTCAACACGCCAATTGAGAACTATGACCAGATGAACGTCATATTTGGCAAACCTCGTGTGCAGAATCCTCTCGCGGTCAACACGCTCCACCTTGCTCTTAGCTACCTCATGGATCATGAAGAGGAGTGTGTCGCCTATCTTGACGGGAATGACACAGAGAGGAACCCATGCTTCTACTCCTACTATCGCGCCCTCTTCCGGGCAATGGATTGATGATGTGGTTGTTGCTGATGAGCTTGAAGTAATGCCCTCTATGATGTGCCTTGAGTTGTATGGGTGATGTAAGAAAACTCTTCTTTTCTATCAATGCATCGAAACGCAAAAGTCTCGCTTCTCCAGACTGGAGACTTCTTTTGTGCTTATGCGATGGGGGACTAGCTAGAAGAAAAAGTCCAAAAGTCTGAGAAAACAAGTCCCTGATCCATACGACCATATGGCACCGCGAGACCGTGACCATCACGAATTCACTATACATTCTCCTCTCTTCTATGATCTACTCTCTCCTTCCTCTCCTCCCTTCTGGACAGTATTTGCCTCGCGGAGGCGCCCTCGCCGGCGTAGCTATCTCGTACTTCTTCTGCAAGACTCCATTCGGCGTAGGAAGGCACGGAACCTCTTCATTCATTTCACTCAGGATCTAGACACCATGAGAGATAAAGAGGGAGTAATTGACAATGGACATGTCAAAGATTGACAAGAGTTCACCGTTGTTCGGCATATCTAAAAACATAAACTCTTAATTACTACTATACCTATAGAAGATTCTTAACATGAGTCTATTTTTCTGATCACAAAAGTGTGAAACCTTCTCTTGGTGCGCAGAAACAACGAAATCATAAGGAATCTCATTTCTATTAATTTTATTATCTTCAATCTGTCTTAATATATTTGTTCTTTTTAAAATATACATACTAAAATAAGAACTAAACTCCACTATCCCCCCTAACGCCGACGTGTATGGTATTTTTAGTCTTTTCTGCTCGAAATTCATGTTGTTCGTTATTAAGTGTACCAAATATTGAGTTATATTTCAGGTTTCTTCTTGCTCCTTCTATGCTGGTCTGACACGAACATGATTTCGGTGACACCACACAAAATGAGCAAACCTTCACACGGGACCAAGATGGAAAAGCTTGATGAGCTGTTTCCAAAGTTTTTTACTTGTGGCGCCATGCAACACCTCAACATCTTGATGTCTTGGGTACAGGCGTACGCAGCGTTCCCATCTGATCCTGGGATTGTCAAGCCGAAATGTATGGCATTTTCCAGTCTTTTTTAAGTTTCTTACGTTCATAATTAAGCATGGCAATTTATTGTTGTAATTTTTTGATTGCGTAGCTTCAAGTAGCTCAGGCGCGTCAATTCTTCGATGTCATCTTCCTTGGTTTCTGCTCCTTACCATCAGTGACGATTAGGTGCTCGGACTGTGCTTGGATGAAGCAAAGTCACCAAGTCAAAACCACCGTCCACATCGTCCATCTGTGAGATTGATCCAGTCCTAGTGGTAGTAGGTTCCATTCGTTGTGTAGGCATGATATAACCGACATAATGTATTTTTTTTTTTTTTAGATAAAGAGTGTTTATTGATATCGAGAAGATACAACATGCACCCAGCCTCTGCAACAACGCAATAACCGAAGCCATTACGGATGCACACAGCCAAAAGACAATAAGAAGAAGACATAATGTATTATTGCAGGAGCACCTCTACAAAGTAGTGGCGCTAAGTGATTTGTTTAAGTGAGATAAATTTGTGAAGATACATTTCCATGTATTACTCATGGCGCTAAGAAAATGTACACCATGTTCTCCATGTACCAGTCATGGCGCGAAGATGTACTTTGAAATAAACTAAGATGCATTACATAAAACTATTCTATGAATACTCTTTTTTCTTGCCTTTGTTCTTCCTGTACTTTCCCCTTTCCGTACACGCTTCTCCTCCAGGAACTCCTGTAGTCGAAGTAGGCCCTTCTCGCAGGTCACAAGGCGCATGTATACCTCATAGGTCGCGTAGGCGTCTATTGCTGCGTATTTGATGTGCTTCGTTGGGAGGGCACCATCTTGTTGCCACGCAAAATTGCCGCGCAGCACCACGATACCCGTCGTACTTTCGTGACGACGAACGGATGCTTTCCGAGCAAAGCAACAAAGATCCCCTCACTTTCGTGGAGGAGAGACGACCGTTTTTCAGCGCAAAACGGCAAAGATCTAACCAAACCCTAGGGCTGCTAAGGTTCGGCAGTACAAGAACGATAGATAAATAAAATACGTGAAAAGTAGATATGTTGTTTGTTGAATAACGATTGGGGGTCTTTTCAATCGGCCGTATACCCATATTTATAGGTTCCTGGACTTTGGCGTACAGGGGTTGGACACGGAAGTTTTCCTTGGCATGCAAGCCGAATAAATTATTCCTAATCTCTAGCAAATCCGGCCCTCTATCTAATCGGCATAGAATATTAGCTTAATGCATGCCAACACCAATACGACTCCTTATCCTTGCTTGGAGAAATTATTTCCTTACGTGCTTCGATAGCTTTTGCAATTCATACCGGTCTGACCCTAGCATCCGAAGTCTGATAGGAGTTGTCATACGCAGCGACGTTTATTTCAGTCCATCTCTCAATATCTCCAAGACTTGTCCTTGGCGGCAATGTGCTAGCTCGATGTATTACAGAATCTGGCCAAGACTTGTCCCTGGTAGCCGCAGCGTTATACCTTGAAATATGTCTGATGCAAGCTAGGACTTGTCCCAGTCAGCTGCCTTTTATCCCAGCATATCTCTCAGAATTTGTGCAAAACTTGTACTCGGTAGCTGCTAGTCCATGCAAACTTCGTATATTTGTCTTGGACTCTTGGTTAAATAACTTGCCACGCCTGACATCTGCTGCGGCATCTGCACTGGACTATAACCAAGCCTGCATTTTAAACTAAATGGCAAGTCCAAATATATATATCAACCAATAATTTCTCCACGGTCATTTAAATCAATTTGGCTAATAAAATACCTAGCAGCCAAATTATACCTTCAACACATGCCCCCCTGTTTTTGGTATAATTGTATTTATCAAAAACATTATAACAATACCTTAGATCGATGTTGATTACCTCACCGGCCAGATACTTGCTTAGGGCGATGTTCAAATATCTCATCGGCCAAATTTCATTTTATGATGATATCCAAATAATATATCGGTCAAAATTCTTAGGACGATACCTGCAATAATATATCGGCCATAGATCCTCAAGCCTCGGATGCACGAAATTCTGTGGGAGATGCGAACACTATATTCACGTTTATATCAGTAGGCATTTCCTTGCTACTTTCTGAGTTCTCGTCATCGATCGTGTTATCTGCAGAATCATTAGCCGTGTCATTTTCGGCTTCATTATCCTCTACCATGATGCACTTCTTCTTCCAAATTTTTGTATGAACCATTGGTCTCTCTTGATTGAACAATTCATCGCGCTTCTTCTCGGCTATCTCCTCCTTTATTTCCAAAGCTCGCAGCCGCTGTACACGCCGTTTTTGAGTGTGTGTGAGTCCATCGGACACCACCGTGGTCCTGGTTTGGTTCCTGGAGCGACTGATTTAATTCTTTTGCCCCCCGGGTCTCTCGGCCTGTACTGACGTACAGTTGCTGCTGGAACACTTACTTTGTTCTTAGCTGAAATAAATCTGTGCTGACCAGATGTGCCACCAGTTTCAAATTTCCCGCTGCCTCCAGTGAATATACCAGCATATGCATCAGCCGACTCATTGTTTCTAGCTTGCAGAACTCCCTGCTCTGAACGTATGCGTACATTAGGATCTAAATCAGCATCACCGTTTGTTTTACCTGTACTATTCTCAGCACGTACATCTGATTGGTCTTCCCCAGGTTTTAGAGCATGAGAAATAACTGAACCACCCAAGTGTTCTGCAGGCTGAGTTTCAGCACGCCTCACCGGCATCCAAGTAAGCTGGCGGTCACCCTTATAATTCTTGCCATCTGCGTTGTACACCGGTGATCGTTTCCCTCCAACTGTAGTTGCATCATGTGCTTCTTTGTGGCTTTCATGATTGATCGGCATCCACTTAAACTTCTGACCACCAATATAAATTATGCCATCACCATTGCATCTTCGGCTCGTATTTGAAACTCCTGGCCTCTCATCACTGCCACAGATTACATTGCCATCACGTGGTCTAGCCCTATGATTAAACCAAGCTCTTTTTCCATGCCATGGCTTTCGGTACATAATCCTTAATGGTGGCCACTGCGATCGAAAATAATATGATGGTCTTGCAGGGTATTGCGCCCGAAGATTAAAACCCCACGGACTAAATTGTGGATACATAGGAGATGTACAACCCAAGTAAGCCGACTCCAGTGGATAATACGGCTGTTCATCATAAGAATTTATTCTCCAGTGCTCATGATCACCAAGTCTAGAAGAAAACTTAGGACGCTTAATGCCTCCAAACCGATTAAAAACATTGCCGGCCTTACGCGTAGTGTATTTGGCCAACAACAAGCTAACTGTCGGCTTTGGTCTTGGAGTTTGTTTCTTACCTCCATTGACTTTCCACACCCCTACTTCTGAATTTTTTGGTTTGATCATCCTCGGTGCAGCATTATCATCAATAAGAACATTTTTTCCTTTTGTAGATTCGGTCTGATCCGACCGAATAAGAACTTTCTTGTTCTGAAACTCAATCACATCGACAGGAGAAGAATCACTATCAAGTTTCGTGTTAGTACTCTTTGAAAATGTCAATCGTCCGTCATTAAGGGCCGATTGCACCTGTCGTCGAAACACATCACAATCATTAGTAGAGTGAGAAAATGAATTGTGCAACTTACAATAAGCTCCTTTACCCAATTCTCCTGGAGGTGAAATAACATGACTCTCTCTCACTCTAATTAATTTTCCTTGCAGCAATATATCAAAAATCATATCACACTTGCTGACATCAAATGTATACTTCATTTCCTCTTTTCTAGCAGGTGTAGGTTTCAAAGAAGGACATGTAAAAGATGTTGACTTTGACGACTGAACCCATTCGGCTACGCATATGTCAGGGTCATCCTCACTAACCGAATCATCATATTCTAAGGCATTAACCGCCTCCTTCTCTTTATCCTTGTTATCTTTAAACCGGCAAAATTGTTCAATTTCCTTAACCCGGTTTTCTTGCATGGAGTCAAAATAATCAAGGTAAGGTTTTTGATTTGCACGCGCTCTACCCTTAGGTTCTAAACCAAATTCTCTAAGTATACTATCAAGCTGATCTTTAAAACTACTATTGGGTTGTGGAGAATTGGTTTCCAGAGCAGGTGGAATGCAAGCATGTGGTGGATATTCCGGCAAAGAACTTTGCAACGGAGACCCACTAAAATATGAATCGGGTACCGTCCCGTGCGGAACGCCGGTACCGACATGCGGTAATGGTGTTGAATTATATGCTACGGTCGGATAACTAGACTGCTGCACATTAAAATTAATTATTGCACTTCGGTTATTGTTGTGATAATTTGGTGCAACCGAAGTTAAAGTAGTAGGATGAGCAGCAGTAGAAACAAAATTATTGGCCGAAGTGCAAGCATACTTCCGGCCACCGTAATTACTAATTGAAGGAACGTGAGGTTGCGTACCGTTAGCCGATGCACCAGGCATGTGACAATTACTAGGCAACGTAATGGATCCATTATTTTCTACATGTATTGGCCTTTTCACAGAGTATTCAGAGTTGCTTTGGAGCACTACGGAAAGATTGTCAGCCGAACCAGCATAGTTCCGGCCAATTTGATCGCTGTTTAAAGCAACGTCAGGCTGTTGTGCTAGATTAGCCGAAGCGCGATTATGAAGATTAATTAGTCTACTGCTTTCGGCCGGAAGCATCGGCTTTATACCAGATTTTTCATCGCTAATTTGTATCAATGCCGAGCTAACATTACGAGGTATACTAGCTTCAAGTTGCTCCTTAAATTTTTCAAACTTACTTGCTACAGCTCTAAGCGTGCGTGACATGTCTGTTATGTCGGAATTATGTGTACTAGCTACGGACACATCAATGAGATGAGTAATATTTTCGGTTGGCTTTTTTACCTCAGCACCGAGTGGATCTGAAGAACTCGGCACAGATACCTTCTTGACGACGCCGTCTCTTGTCTTCCGGTATCCAGCCAACATCAGTTTCATCATCTTGGCTTGGTCTTCCTCGATCTCCCGTTCGATCTCGCGCCGATCCTCTTCTGACAGATCATCGAGGGTAACGGCAGTGGTAATGTCGGGGTCGACGTTGTTACCGTTCTTGATGGCGGTGTCCATCGTGTGTAGGTCTTGATTCTTCGTCCCCAGCGGAGTCGCCAATTGTGTTGCCACGCAAAATTGCCGCGCAGCACCACGATACCCGTCGTACTTTCGTGACGACGAACGGATGCTTTCCGAGCAAAGCAACAAAGATCCCCTCACTTTCGTGGAGGAGAGACGACCGTTTTTCAGCGCAAAACGGCAAAGATCTAACCAAACCCTAGGGCTGCTAAGGTTCGGCAGTACAAGAACGATAGATAAATAAAATACGTGAAAAGTAGATATGTTGTTTGTTGAATAACGATTGGGGGTCTTTTCAATCGGCCGTATACCCATATTTATAGGTTCCTGGACTTTGGCGTACAGGGGTTGGACACGGAAGTTTTCCTTGGCATGCAAGCCGAATAAATTATTCCTAATCTCTAGCAAATCCGGCCCTCTATCTAATCGGCATAGAATATTAGCTTAATGCATGCCAACACCAATACGACTCCTTATCCTTGCTTGGAGAAATTATTTCCTTACGTGCTTCGATAGCTTTTGCAATTCATACCGGTCTGACCCTAGCATCCGAAGTCTGATAGGAGTTGTCATACGCAGCGACGTTTATTTCAGTCCATCTCTCAATATCTCCAAGACTTGTCCTTGGCGGCAATGTGCTAGCTCGATGTATTACAGAATCTGGCCAAGACTTGTCCCTGGTAGCCGCAGCGTTATACCTTGAAATATGTCTGATGCAAGCTAGGACTTGTCCCAGTCAGCTGCCTTTTATCCCAGCATATCTCTCAGAATTTGTGCAAAACTTGTACTCGGTAGCTGCTAGTCCATGCAAACTTCGTATATTTGTCTTGGACTCTTGGTTAAATAACTTGCCACGCCTGACATCTGCTGCGGCATCTGCACTGGACTATAACCAAGCCTGCATTTTAAACTAAATGGCAAGTCCAAATATATATATCAACCAATAATTTCTCCACGGTCATTTAAATCAATTTGGCTAATAAAATACCTAGCAGCCAAATTATACCTTCAACACATCTCCCACTTATCGTGCTCATCACAACTAAGACGCTTCATGGTGGATTTGTGGCGGATGCATATGATGGCCGCAGCGTAGTCAGCGAATGAATCCTTCGTATTTGTGGACATGGGTGGCTTCCACCTTGTCTGGATGTCCACAAAGTTCACCACCATTAGTTTACACCGCTCAAGTCGCACAATGTCACTGCTGATGTCGACGCCTGCAAAGGAAATGTCAGGGTCGCCAAGGAAATCAGCGAGCCGCTAGCATGGCTTGGTCAGCAGCGCTGATTTGGTACACTAGGCATGTCATGCCCAAGCACAACTGGATGACCGCAGAGCCTTCTGCGGCACACCACGCTCAGGTTTTTGTGTACTCCACGTCGAGTCCGAGAATCTTCTCCGCTTCTTTCTCCATCAGGTCTTTGATCTTCGCGATGTAGAGATCCACCTCTTGCGCCTTGATGGTGTATGTAGTCTATATGGTGGTTTTCTCAAGGGCCTTTACAAGGCTATCATCGATGAACCCAACCATGGCGCGTACTATTTTCTTGTTCGAGTGGGGATATTGGGGATTGCACCGTATGAAAGATGTAGAAGACGAAGGAAGTAAGATAGAGGAACCGCAGGAAGAAGATGGGACGGTTGTGAAAATGAACGTAGGGTCGCACTTACCGCGCCTGTGGTAGGACGGTTGCCAAGATGAACCAAATGGGCGCGCCTCTTGACTCGTAATTCTCTTACAAAATTCTCTTTTGATGTTTACCGGTTATACTTTGTTTTTCCAGAAAATTGGAACAAAAATTCTGGGTGCAGACAATATTTATAGATCTATAGTTCTACAAAATCTCAATGAAAAATCATAGTATTTTGGCCTGGGCAAAATACACAAATACACAGTTCGTAATATTATGAATTTTTCATCGAAATTTTTCCCAACTATAGATCTGAACATTATCTCCACCCAATGTTTTCGATTTTTTGGAAACAAAAAAGTACTGAACCACTCCATGCATGTTGGGTTAGTTCTAGGTGTTGCAGAGGGCTACGTAGCGCTGAAGATGGCTTTTTTCCCTTTATTGTACGACTGTATGTGATAACTGTGTTAAATCTGAAGACGTTTAGAGTTTTGAAAAATTGTCTCTTCTTATCATATCTAGCCCTGGTGTGACGTATCATTCAATACCTTTATCACACGTCATTTGGTATTGCACAACAATCTAAACAATATATGATGTTTACCGATTCTTTGAGTTGGTTGTTCTTCACACAATTTGACAGTGCTAGTAGAAGTTCTCACGCCCAACAGATCACTGAAACATGTTGTCCTTTAGGCAAGTGCAGCACTGTCGGGTGCAAAACGGATAAGATCAATAAAAAAACTGAACTCGAAAAACAAACATTTCAGGAATTGTTTCATTTTTTCTAAAAAGTCTGAATTTCGAGTTTATTTTTAACTCAATCATCTCTGTTGGATGGACAATGAATGGTAGATAAAAGGGGCCAGTAACAACGTGACTTTCTCTAGGCAAGTCACTGAGTTCAACAGATGTGCGAAATTTCAATCAACTAGGCATCAGAATTAGCGGAAGGGAGAGATTTCAACCTATACCAGAATGTCATATATACCCGAGTCTCGTAGAACAGTACAGACTGAACCATGTGTGAGGGCAAGGGTAGTGAAGTAATTAAAACCCAATGGCGGTATAACAAGCACTCCCAACCAGCAGGGAACTCCTGGAGCCCCAAACCCACTTTCCCACAATTCGACGTAACCCTAGATCCACCTCCGGCCACACCCATCCCCGCCCGCCGGTCACTTCTCCCTCCCGTTCGTTGGGAGGCATCCTCACCGCCTCCTACCGCCAGCACACTTGACCACTCACCGTTGTTGCGACGACCATGCCGAGGCCCAATGGTCTACAAGTGGGTATTGTATTTTTTTTCCGCACCCAGTTAATTCGATTGTTCCATTAACACCGTATCAATTAGCTCCTTTGGTGGGTTATTTGCCTGATGGATCTAAATTTCGTTTGTTCGGGGTTCATTACACGAGTGCTTCTACTTCATTTTATCTTTATGTTTATCACACACACATCATAATCTATGTTTCTTTGTTTGTCCTTTATATATCTTAGCCTGTCGCCAGTAACAATGTTGGTCAACCATACCTTGATAATAGGCGTTTAACTCGGTTATTAGATTCTCAAAGAGTAATGGCAAAAAATAGTAAACTCTCAGGCTCTAAACGTAAACCGAGCAACAAGAGGAAATATCTCTGCCACATCATGACGACAATGAAGATATTGACCAGTAACTTCAGTCACGGCCTCTGACCTCTCGTGAACGGTCGAATGCTAATAAGGGGCTAGCTCAGCCATCCCGTCCTGCGTTATTTGACTACATGTTTCATTTTTTGTGCAAACTAATTGTTCTCATGGTAGCTTAGTAGATATATGATGTCTTGTTTTATGTAGCAGACCAGCAAGACCAACCGCTCTAGTTTACCTTCAAGGAAAGTACCCCAAAAGAAGTAGGAAGTGAAGGAAAAAGCCTCAAATGTGGATGTTGGAAAACCTGCTATGGCCCCGACTTACTTGCAAAGTTCTCCGTCAAGTGGAAAGGAAATATATTCAGCAGAGCCCCAACAGGATGTTGAAGATAATGATAATGACCCACTTGACTGCTTCGGTGCCAGTTCCTCCATCCCTTTCAAGGGTAATCATATTATGTTCGATCACGCATGTCAATAATCTATTTCATGCTTTTTGATTGAACCATAATTGGCTTCTTACCAATGGAGAGAGATTACCATTGGCCATTGCCAGGAACACCCAGTTAGCCAAGAAAAGACCACCCAAAGAGCCGCCAATTCCTAGGATAACAAGACCTTCCTCCTCTCAGTTAGCATCTCAACAAAGAATGGAATTAGTTGATGATGTTGATGAAACATGTATTAATGGAGGAGCTACAGTTACCATAGTTGTTTTCTTGCTTAGCATAAGTTGTTAGTGCACATAGGTGAACCTAGCTTGTTTAGGTTGTGCTTGATAAATTAAACGCTAGTTTTATTCCGCATTTATTCAAGCCTAAACTGTAATTATTTTAAAACATCTATTCACCCCCCCTCTAGGCGACATCCTCGTTCTTTCAACTGAGTCTTGTGTAATTGGCTGATTTGATGGGCCTCAATGATCAGTCATGTTACTGTTGGGCCTATTGGGTTGGTCGTAACCGGCAGATTTCTCGGGCCGTCTCGTTTGACCTATCGGGTCCAATTATCACTAGGCTTATTGGGCTTATGGGCCCATCCAGAATATGTCACGTGTAATGTACACGTGGCCAATTTTTCACCAGCCAAGCGGCAGAATGCTAGTGGTCCACGAGGTGCCACGCATCGGCTTGACCGTCCTCCACGTGTCGACATGCGAGTGGCACATGTGTCCGCATAATAAGGATGCACGTGTCGACAGAGAATTGGTTCACATGTCGGAAGGTGATTGATCCAAGTGGCAGGAAGAAAGTCCCACGTGGCTCCATGTGAGTAGCCCACGTGGCGTCATCGTAGTGTTACACGCGTCAGCTTCGTAACTGTCCACGTGTATGTTGGGCTGCGTGTCGTTTGTCCTCGTAAGATCCACCGACGTGGTACAACCGTAGAGCTCCACGTGTCGTTGTTCGAAAAGCACATGTGTCCCTCTCTGGTTGGACCACGTGTCACATTACGAAAAAACCACGTGCGAACAGGCTATTTGCCCATGTATATCATGACGTCACACTAGAGGACAAATGATGACGTCAGCCGACAGGTACCGGCACCGACAGGACCTTCAGACATCGTTGTCCATATTCACTGACCAAGGAATCTCAATCCATGACGTTATTCCTGTCACAAAAGGTATGGCCGGATGGGCTTTGGGCCAAACCCGGCAGACCATATCTGTCATGGATCACAGACGGTAAGGCAAAACGGTCACGCGGTCCATCTATGACGCACTTTCGAACACGGATAGCAAATTCGTCGTAGATGAGCATTTACGACGGATTTTTGACTTTCTGCCACGAACTCATTATGTGGTTGAAGACTGGGATTATGGTAGTTGTGGTCGAAATGGTGAGTGTGTTTCACCGGCTTAATGGTACCTGCGAAATTTCGAGTAGTTTTCTTTAATTTTGGCGTATGTAATTAGGCGGACCGATTAAGTCGGTGGGGTTGTGTCGGCTCAGTGAGTCTCATACAAATTATAGAGGGCCATAGTTTCTACTTGGAAATAAAATATGCCTTCGTGTCTTTAATGGACAATTGTTTTGTTTGTATGTTTGTTTGTTTCTTTCAGGCCGTGTCATCTTTTGTGTCAATATTTTACAGACCTATATCCTTGTACTATACAGCGAGGGTTGGCTTTATTTGTTCTCTGCTAATCATGAATTGACAGTGTAGATTAAAGTCTTGCGTATCGAAGTACGACTCTAATCACGAGACGAAACTCCATTTTTATAATGTGGCTAGCCTCGGGTCAATCCGCAACTTGTCTAAACTTGGTTCTATATATGGGCACTTTAATAAACCGATTTTTACACAGACGATAAGAGGATACGGATGAGTATCGCTATTAAGTATTTTTTTAGTTATAACCCGCCAAGTGATCCCTTGCAAAGGGTACCCGAGTTTAAGTAGGGATGATGTTCGTCAATCTGTATTGTCGCTTCATGCATCTATCTGTATTATGTAATCCTCTCTCTCGATTTTCGATGTTAATTGACGTAACATACGGTGGTCGAATATAGGAGTTGATACATGAGAAGAAGGATCTATTGTCCAAGTGTAGCTGTCTCCGGGATGAGAAGGTCCAAGCCGAGGCGAAGAACATCCAATATCTAAAAAAAGCCATCGTTGCCTCGGCGTTGAGCAAGTCGGAAAAAAACTTACGAAAGACCTTGAAGGTCGTCGAATTCCTGAGCCTGAATGGCAAAGAGGTTGTTATGTTTTAGATAAATTGTGTTTCTGTTCTGCTTTACACCGCTAGGACAGAGCTAGCGAATGTTGATCGTGTACGTTTTTTCCTCAATATTTGCATGTCGTTTGTCGGCAGTAAATTGTTTTCTGTGTTGCTTGGGTTTGGGGTCATCCCGAGTTCTACGGTGGTTGTATGACATTTAGTAGTTACAAGTGTCCTTTGTTACCGTCGATCCTCTCCTGTCAGTGTCAGTGTTGCTTCGATTTCTCTGAATTCATAGAGTTGGGATGAGGAAGATGAGGCCGGAGGGGATATGGGTGGAAATTATTAAGCTGGCTGTCGTAAAGCGTGTACGAGACGTGTGAGTAGTACAGAGTAATAAATTTTCTCTCTCGACTGGTTTCTGGAGCCGGCTGACGCTTTGTTTAATGTTGTGTCCTATGTACTTGTCGTGTGGGAGGTTGTGGTGTCGTGATGATGTTGATTTCATGCCGAGGCAGGGGGCGAGGGTCTGCGTATAATGTTTTCGGTCGGATGAGTGGATGTTTTAGCCATGAGTTTGGGACAGCGATTTAAATACGGGTCAATCGTTTATGTGCCCTACCTCCCTCTATTTTATCTGTTTGTGCCCTACCCGCGTAGTTTTCCTCGGTTGTGTCATGGCTGACTCGCAGATGGCCCGCAGACGGCCAAACGCGCCGTTGTCGTCTGCTCAACCTCCTTTGACCGTCACTTGGCCTGACTGGTGGGTCAGCCTGGCGCGGCTCGGTTGGAATTTCCTGGGGTCGGCTAGGGGGCAGCTCATTTTGGTCAATCCTCCTTTGATCGTCACTTCGCTGACTACCGGTTGGAATCGCGTGGGGTCGGCTAGTGGGGTCAGCTAGGGTTCGCCCGCCCGCCACGGCTAATAAAAAGGGGCCGCCCTCGCCGGAGAAACGCATGTTTTCTCACCCTCTCTCTCTCTCCCTCCCTCCCTGAAAATATGGTGGAGCACGCCCTCGCTGCAGAGCCGCTACTCGCCGATGTCGGACTCGGATCTCTACTCGCCTGGTTGCCTGCACGACATGCAGGAGATGGAGCGGGAGGATTGGGAGGAGTGGCTAGCGGCAAAGAACCTTTTGCGCAACCAGAAAGGGCTCTCCCCTCTGCGTGAGAAGAAAGAGCAATCATACGAAGTGGCACGTGGAGATCTTCCGCCGCAGTCCCCAGTATATGAGTACGGGGCGTCGGAGTCCTCGGACGAGCCCTACTCAAACGACGAGCGCGGGCCTGTTGTCGTGCACCAACCGCCCGCGCCCGTCGTCATTGCGCCCATTGTCGAGCCCAATGTTGTCATCGAGGACATCTCTGGCGAGGGGAACTCCGACGACATGGACGACTCCGACGATGAGGATGACTCTGACGCCTCCGACTCCGACGACGAGGACGAATCCGACGCCTCTGATGCCTCTGATGTCACTGTCAGTCCCCCCGACGCCTCCGACGCCTCTGATGTCCCCGTCGGTCCCCCGCAGAACCCATGAAGAAGAAGTAGTAGTATTAGGGGTACCCTAGTAGTAGTATCTTACTATATATAACAGGCGGAAGAATCCGCGGCCTCACAGCCCTCCACGTCGTCGGCGTCCGCTGGCCGTCCGATCCACGTGACGGACAGCCAGGATCGGGCCACGTCGCCCTCACCCGACCGGTACTGTAGATGGCGTATTTTCTACCAACGGGCGCGCGACACGTCGCCCCGGTCGCCCCCGGTCACTCCCGGTCGCCCGCGTGCACGATCTTAGGCGCAGCATTTTTGCGAAAAAACGCCCGCAAAGGACTGATTTGCGATTTGTGGAAACTGCAGGGGCTTTGGTGCAAAAAAAGTCACGGCAATCCCCTCCCTCTCTTTTCTCTCGCGCGCGGCCGTGGCGCCGCCGCCGGCGCTGCCACGCATCCCCGCTGTTACGCCGCTCCCCGGACGCATAGGAGGCCACGGAGAGGTCCGCCGGCGCGCCCTACACCTTCTCGCCGCGGATCCGCCGCCGGGACGCTGCGAGGCCGCCGGAATGGCCGCCGCCGCTCCCGCTACCTTCCGCCGCCTTTTGACGTCGCCGCCGGCGGTCCGGCGAACAAAACGGGGTGGCGCCGCCACCTTCCGTCTCCCCGCATCAAGGCGCGTCGGGAGCGTCGGCGCGCGTCCCAGCTCGCCGTCTCGCGCCGGCGGCGAGCTTCTCCCCGCCGCGGCGACCACAGCCGCGTTCACGCCGGCGTGACGCCCTAGCGGGCCTGGGCTGGCCAGGTGGGCCGCTACACGGGCCGGGCTGGATGCGGTTTTTTTTTTCCTTTCCCTTTTTCTTTTTACCCTGTTTTCGTTTTTTTTCCTATTTTCCAAGTGTTGCAAATTTTTAAATAGAAGGTATTTACGAATGTGACAACCATGTCAACATAACACGAACAAAAAACGACGACTATTTATAACATTTGATCAAATTTGAAGTTCAATTTTTTTATATTTTCCGGTACCTTTCAGGTGAGATCGCTGGATTTTTCTCGATCTGGAGCCCCAATTTGCATATTTTAAAATTTCAGCTCTCTTTCAAATATCACTATTTCCCAGACTTTTAGAAATCAAATAATTCATAAATGCAACCCTTTTTCATATTTCGGTACATCCAAATCTGAGCATGGTTTGAACATGCATATTTCCAAATTACAATTTTTTGCACCGCAATATTTACGAATACATTTTCAAATTAAATTTTCCTCCACCACGATGTCTACAAATGCAACAAAAACATGACATGAGCACACCAATAAACGCTTTATATTCACGTCATACGATCAAAACTCAAATTTGAATGTAATTCAAATTTCAAATTTTCACGTACCTTCAAAATTTGTGTATTTTCGTAGACGTCAAAAGGAATTCAAGCGTCGTACGATCAAAACTCAAATTGGAATGTAATTCAGATATCAAATTTTTACGTGCCTTCCAAATTTGTGTATTTTCGTAGACGTCAAAATGAATTCAAATGCGTTAAAACTATTCAAAAAATGGATAACTTCTGAATTTGAACGATTTCTGAAATGCAGACAATCTTAAAACGGAAACTTCATTTGCATTTCATTAATTCCCGAATCCGCGCAATTTTAATATGCAGACACTTTTAAGATTAAATTTAATGGGTGGGCAAAGTATGACAAATACGTCAACATGGACACCAAAAAAACACCTACCTACAACATATGATCAAATTCCACATTTGAATAATTCAAATTTTAGCCCACGGGCGCGGCGGAGGCCGCGCTTATTCCCCTAGTTAGTAGTAGAAGGTAGTAACTGATTGTGTTATATGGAGATATTCGTTTGTTTCTATGGAGTAAATCTTATTCTACTTCTTTTATTCTGATCGTCTATCTTGTTTCACAAATGCATTTACACCGTGATTGGACATGACGGCTAGGCTAGGCTAGCAGTGGTGAGGAAGTACTTCTGCGACGCTTCAATGTCCATGCCTATCCGTGCACGCTACATGGACGGCAGGGTGGACTACGGCATGCCACGCACGTATTCAATGTGCACGCAGTGCCACAAATTGGAAGGCTCTCAGATGTGTCTCATCGTACGACTCGTAAAAAGAAATATTTGTAAAATTGATTTGCTTCAAATTCTTCCTTTCACGCTAGTAAAACGGATAAACATGAAGGGTAACCCAAACATGAACGGATACATGTCGCTCGTTCTGCCATATGGTCAATGTAGACAAAAATTTATGCAAACTGGTGCGAGCGATCGAGCTGTAACGCAAGTACGCGATTGTAACGCGACCTACATAGATAGAGCTAGTATATGAAAACTTTACCAAAAATATTGCTTAAATGATTCTGATGATCTTAGTTAAACAAACAGTAGACAGTAGTTCATAAGTAGCCAGTACTTCATACATATTTTGGTGAATAATCTAGACCCAGATCTAAACAAACAGTACACAGTAGTTCATAAGCGGCCACCGGACCATCTGCGGCGGCGGCGCCGCTACTCACTATCGGAGAAGGCGAAGGCCCGGTTGAGCCGCTGACGGCGGCGCACCTCCTCCCACTCCCGGGCGCGAGCGGTGTGCTCGGCGTCCTGTCGCAGACCCTGCTCCAAACGCACCTCGTTCATCACCTCCTCAAACTTAGCATCCGCACGGCGACGCTTCTCCGCGCGGCACTCCAAACGCACGGACTTGGCGAAAACACGCGCATCCAGCTCGTCTTGGTCGGCGATCTTGAGGAAGTCGTCGCCATCGTCGGTGGAGGGCTATTCGATACTTGAGTAGGACTCGTCGTCGTCGTTGGGCTCGGTAAACGGTGCCGGCGGCGGTGGGGCACGCGATGTGGCCCGCGAGGACCCAGCCTCCCCATTGTGACGTCGCTGTGGTGGGCGTCGACCGCGCACCGCGCAGGCGGAGCTCCCCCTCCTCTTAGCGGCCTTCCTCCTCCTCGCTGCAATGACATTGGATTGACGGAAGCGGATTGGGATGACATGGTGGCGAGATGGATGGCGAGAAGGCGGATGGAAGGGTATAAATGGTCGCGTAGTAGGCGGGAAATGCTACGCATATGGCGTGCAACGCGAAACTGGCACATAGATTCCTCTCAGTAAGTTTGAATAAGGTCAAACTTGGTCAAAAAAGAGTGAAAATGGTTGGCAAAAAATGAACGGGTTTCAAGCTGACTTACGCAAAATTCTGATTTTTTTGAAAAGTACGTATGAGTGAAAAACATTTTTCAGCGAGACCACCATTTTAGCTTAGAAATGGGGCCGTTTACCCTACCTTTGGAGCTCATTTGGAACACATTTTTCAGTGAGTCCACCATTTTTTGCTTAGAAATGGGGCCGTTTACCCTACCTTTGGAGCTCATTTGGAACACATTTTTCAGCGAGTCCACCATTTTTGCTTAAAAATGGGGCCGTTTACCCACTAGTACAGAACGACACATCCGATACCCCTCTATGGCAACGGCAGGAGTTAGGCGACGGAGAATCGCGTCATCCCCCGCGTGCCCGCACTGGGCCATAAAGCAGGCCCACACAAAGGCAACGGGTGAATAGTGGAATATATGTTGGCAACGGAGGTTGGTTTGCCTCCGTTACCGATGTGTGCTCATCGCATACGGACAGTTTCGCAATCTCCGTTGCCTTTAGAAGCACCGACAGCCCGCGGCCTATAAGAACCTACTATGCCCTTCACTCTCACTCTCACTGTCTCACTTCCAACCCTAGCCGCCGCACAGTCTCCTCGATCTCTCTCCACTCTCTCGCATGGCTTCCCCCGTCGGCGGTGGTAGATCCGGCCATCGCGGCCGTGGCCGCGGCCGCGGCCGTGGCCGCCCCACCCTCCGGGCCTTCAGGCAGCAGCAGCGTCAGCTGGTGTTGCGGGACGAGCTTGCGGATGAGGCCGCCGCCGCTCCGGCCCCCGCGGGCCAGTCCCGCAACCTTGGAGCTCGTCCGCACGGCGAATGCTCCGGCCGCACCCGCTCATTTGGCCATCATTGCAGCTACCGCGAGATCCGCCAGGCGATATACCCAGGCCGCCGTCCTCGCTCTCTGAACCATCCGTCTTCCTCCTCCTCCTCGTCTCGTCCTCCGACGAGGACGAAGAGGAAGAGGAGGAGGGTCGTGATCTGGAGATCGCTTGCCAACTCTCCCGCGCCGATTTCGAGCGCGACGACGCCAAGCGTCGTCAGGGCGAGGCCGATCTGGAGGCGGCGGTCCTCCTCTCCGTGGCCTTGACCCAGGTCGAACGCGCCGAGAAGGCGGTCTACCAGTCTGACCTCCGGGCCACCATAGCCCTCTCTTTGGTCCACGGCGAGGGCAAGGCGCCGCCAGGGGAGGCCGGCGCTAGCTCCGTCGCCGGCGGCGACGCTAAGCGAGCCCGCCTCGCCTAATGTAAGACCCCTGTTCAGTAGGATAGTTTTTTTTTTTGCACTTCTTTTTGCTCGTTTCAGATGATTAGCTCTGTTCTTATTAGGCATTGTGGTAAGTAGCTAATTGTTTAGCCATAGATTTGCTCTGTTTTTAGTAGGCATTGTTTACACATAGATTTTTAGCTGTTTTCTAGTTGTAAGTAGCTAATTGTTTATCCATAGATTTGCTCTGTTTATAGTAGGCATTGTTTACACATAGATTTTAGCTGTTTTCAAGTCGTAAGTAGCTAATTGTTTATCCATAGATTTGCTCTGTTTATAGTAGTATTGTTTACACGTAGATTTTAGCTGTTTTCCAGTTGTAAGAGCTAATTATTTATCCATAGATTTCCTCTGTTTATAGTAGGCATTGTTTACACATAGATTTTTAGCTGTTTTCTAGTTGTAAGAGCTAATTGTTTATCCATAGATTTCCTCTGTTTATAGTAGGCATTGTTTACACATAGATTTTTAGCTGTTTTCTAGTTGTAAGTAGCTAACTGTTTATCCATAGATTTGCTCTGTTTATAGTACGCATTGTTTACACATAGATTTTTAGCTGTTTTCTAGTTGTAAGAGCTAATTGTTTATCCATAGATTTCCTCTGTTTATAGTAGGCATTGTTTACACATAGATTTTTAGCTGTTTTCTAGTTGTAAGTAGCTAATTGTTTATCTATAGATTTGCTCTGTTTATAGTACGTATTGTTTACACATAGATTTTAGCTGTTTTCTAGCTGTAAGTAGCTAATTGTTTATCCATAGATTTGCTCTGTTTATAGTAGGCATTGTTCACACATATATTTTAGCTGTTTTCTAGTTGTAAGTAGCTAATTGTTTATCCATAGATTTGCTGTTTTTAGTAGGCATTGTTTACACATAGATTTTAGCTTTGTTTCTGTTATGCCGATGATTAAAATTAGGTGACACCGTGTGATCCGGGGGTGGCGCTAGTGATCCTTGTGGTATCACAAATACCGATCTTGTGCATCCTACTTGGCTCACTAGCTCCATCCCTGGAATTTGTGTGTCCAATCTACCTATATATGAGGCATTGTTTAGGCTATGTTCTAGTGTAATTAGTTCTATATTTTCTGTAATGCCGATGAAGAAGCATCTGTCTTGTGTATAGAGATGAAGGAGATTACATTTTGATTTTTTTCATCTCCTTTAGGGCGAGGAGGAAACCTGGAGACTATGCGGCGGCCGTGAAGACGTAGGAGCGGGGCTCCGTCCACACGGTCCACTGAAGCCGGCGCCTCCAGGAGCAAGACTTTTGTGCAGTACTAAATAGGTAGAAGAAGACCACCCAATGAAGCTGGGCGAAGAGGAAGGTGAAGAACCGGCGGCCGTCAGGCAGGAACCACAGGGCTCCGTCGACGGCGCAGCAGGCGTCACCGGCTTTTTTTTGTTTCCTTCCGCCCTCATTACAAACGGTCAAAAACTAATCTCCGTATCTGATGTGAAGACTAAAGGCAACGATTATATATTATGCCCGTTGCCAAACTTATTGCAAACGATCAAAATCTCCGTTGCCGTTGTGAGGCTTCACATCAGTGACAGAGACGGGGACACGGACCCTTTCTCCGTTGCCGATGAGCTTTTTGGCCCGTTTCCGATGTGTCGTTCTGTACTAGTGACCCTACCTTTGGAGCTCATTTAGAACACATTTTTCAGCGAGTCCACCGTTTTTGATTAGAAATGGGGCCGTTTAACCTACTTTTGGAGCTCATTTGAAACACATTTTTCAGCGAGTCCACCTTTTTTGCTTAGAAATGGGGTCGTTTACCCTACCTTTGGAGCTCATTTGAAACATATTTTTCAGGACTAATCAAAATGCCTCGGATTGATGACCAAGTTAGATAAACAAAAAGTGCCATGCAAATAATACAAGTAAAACACTTATTCTTCAATCTAGGAAAATTTATATGGAATCAAGCTAGATGACCAAGCTCATAGATAGCCTTAAGTTACGATGACGGGGTTTGAAAAGTTTGGGATGGGTTACAGCCAATCAGATCGAAGAATGAGCTTTTCGCGGATCGCCCAGAGTCTGCCGCAGATTCCTTCTAGAAGAACGATCGGACGATGATACGTCTCAAACATATCTATAATTTTTGATGTTCCATGTATATATTATGCCAATTGCTACATGTTTTACATACACTTCATATCATTTTTATTAGTTTTCTGAGACTAACCTATTAACAAGATACCACAGTGTCAGTTCCTGTTTTCTGTTGTTTTTGTATTTCAGAAAAGTTGTTCTGGAAATATTCTCGGAATTGGACCAAATCAATACACAGGGTCCAATTTTCACCGACACGTTCACGGAGTCCAGAGGGGAGACGGAGCCGAGCCACGAGGCGGTCACACACGGCCTCGTCGCGGCCAGCCTAGGCCGGCGCCCTACCCGTGTGTGGGCCCTTCGGGTGCCTCCAGCCGCCGCCCTTTTGCCTATATATTCCCCCCGAAGAGAAAACCCTAAATACCCGAGCATCCATCCACGAAAAGTTCCAGAGCCACCGCCGTCATTAACCCTAGCTCGGGAGGGTCCAGAACCTCTTCCCGGCACCCTGTCGGAGAGGGAAATTATCACCGGAGGGCTCTACATCATCATGCCCGCCTCCGGAGTGATGCGTGAGTAGTTCATCCTTAGACTACGGGTCCATAGCAGTAGCTAGATGGTTGTCTCTCCTCCTTGTGTCATCATGTTTAGATCTTGTGAGCTGCCTAACATGATCAAGATCATCTTGTTGTAATGCTATATGTTGTGTTTGCTGGGATCCGATGAATATTGAATATTATGTCAAGTTGATTATCAATATATCTCATATGTTATTTATGTCTTGCATTTTTTCCGTTACTAGTAGATACTTTGGCCAAGTAGATGCTTGTAACTCCAAGAGTTAGTATTTATACTAGATAGTGGGTTCGGTCACCATTTAATCCGGGGGAGTGACAGCAACCTCTAAGGTTGTGGATGTGTTGTTGCCACTAGGGATAACATAGCAATGCTTTGTCTAAGGATAATTGTGTTGTTTACATTATGCACTTTACTTAATGAATAATCTGTTGCTCGCAACTTAATACCAACGGGGAACTCGGATGACAACCTGGAGATGGATTATTAGTCATAGATGCAGTTGGATAACGGTCTATGTATTTTGTCATAATGCACACATCAAATATCATAGTAGTCACCATGTCATATATATGCATTGTCATGCGCTCAATATTCTGTCAACTGCCCAGCTGTAAATTGTTTACCCAACATACTATCTATCTTATGGAGAGACACCACTAGTGAACTGTAGACCCCGCTCCATTCTTTTACATCTGATAAACAACCTACTGCAATCATTGTTCTCTTTTACCCTCTGCAATTAAACATCATTTTCCACAACACACTCTTAATCATTTGTTTTCAGCAAGCCGGTGAGATTGATAACCTCACTGTTACGTTGGGGCAAAGTAGTTTGATTGTCTTGTGTGCAGGTTCCACGTTGGTGATCTTTTCAGAAGATCTTTTCACTCCTACTGGTTCGATAATCTTGGTTTCATACTGAGGGAAAACTTGCTGCTACACTCTTCAAACCTTCCTCTTGGGGTCTCCCAACGGACGTGTACTTTACACGCATCAGACGAGTGCAGTTCAGCGCTAGGGTTAGATCGACTGTCATTGTTCGGCGAGGTTTGGGACGGGTGATACGTCCAAAACGTATCTATAATTTTTGATTGTTTCATGTTCATATTATGCCTTTGGCACTTGTTTTTATATTAAGTTTATGATTTATTTGGACTAACCTATTAATAGTTGCAAAAGTGCACAATGTTCTTGTTTTACACTTTGATGTGTAGGAATTATCAAGAATACAAGAGGAAACCTCGTTGGAGTCGAATTGGAACTTTGCTGAAATCTGTCCCAGAACTGTTTTCGGAGTTTGCCAGTTTGACCCTCGAAGATGACGTCAAAAGGGTATCAATATTGTTGCAAAGTTGTCAGAAATTTCCATACGAAGATTTTGAGCCCGAGATGAGCCCAATCGGAGTTCGGATGCGGCCTGTAGGCCCAATATGGTGAAACCCTAAAAGGGGTGACGAAAATCTGAGAAGATATATAAAGGGAGGAAACCTAACTCGTGGAGGACTCCTCCGCCCACGAATTTCAGCCACCAAAAGCCACGTTTTTGCCTCCCCCATGGATCCCATCTCCATGGGGAGGGCTCCCAATAAGCCATGAAGGAGGGAGGCTAAGGGGCGGCGCTCCCCAAACTTGCCGGCGGCGGGGAAAGAGTTCCCCGCACCGCCGGCGCCGCCGCCGCCCTGCCGCCGCGCTGCCCCTCTCCGCCGTCTTCACCGCCATCTCCATCACCATCTCCTCCTTGTATTCAGTGGTTCATCCTCCACAAATCTCTGTACCGTCCTATGTAAACATGGTGTTTGATGCTATAATATTTATCCTATGATCTATGTCATGTTTATGTAGTTTATTTGTCTTTTGATTGCTTTGTTGAATGTCTCTGGTTCATTAGAGTTGTATGTTGATATGGTACTGTCCTTTGGTGTCCATTATACTTGTGCGCGCATGGATCAACACCCTAGGGTTAGTAGTATGTGCAAAGGAAGGGGAGTAGTTCTGCCGGAGTGACAGAAACCTAAGGACTCAAACCGGTTAGTTGCACGTATGGGAGTAAGAGGACCATAAACTTAAGGCTATGGTTGGGGAAACCTTAATGCATTGTTAGTATTTACGGATGTTTGCTAACAATCCAATCATATAGTACTTGTAATCCCAAGTAGTGGAGTGCATGTATATTTAGCCTCTCCCACATTGAAAACTGCATCAAAGACAATGAACTAAATGTATTCACTAATTAATCTTGGACAAAGCCATCACAATTACCACCACTTTTCCACACTCATGGTACTGTTAGTATATGGTTACTTAGTGTACTTTATTGCTGCAGCACTAACTTTTACTTTCTTGTATTTATTATCCTGCAAAACTATCTCTCATACCCGTATTGCTACCGTAGTTTTATTTCCTAGATAATGCAAACGTTTAGTGTGCGTAGAGTTGTATCAGTGGTTGATAGAACTTGAGAGAATACTTATCCTACCTTTAGCTCCTCGTTGGGTTCGACACTCTTACTTATCGAAAAGGCTACACGCGATCCCCTATACTTGTGGGTTATCAAGACCTTTTCTGGCGCCGTTGCCGGGGAGCCATAGCGTAGGTGAATGTTCTTGTGTGCACTTGTTTGCTTTGTCTCTAAGTAATTTTTATTTTCAGTTTTAAGTTGTTCTCTATCTTAGTATGGGTAGGGAATGCGAATTATAAAAAAAAATTAGTTGTATTGTTATCTAAAAAGTTTTCAAAAAGAAAAGTGATTGGAAAGATGAGTATTGGTTAAGTGGGGGTCGACCTTGAACACTTGTGTTCATGCCTATGAAACCAAAACAAATCTTTCCATGGAAGCTTTTCATCAAAAACATGTAAATATTGTGTATATACCTCTGTACATAAAAATAAAATTGGTTATAACAATCTCTAGTAGAAAGTTGATGCTAGATTTGGATTTCTGCACAGGGACAGATTTTTGCTGTCCACCGTTTTGAGCTTTAAAAATTCCAGAAAAATTGAAAAATTCTGAAAAAATTCGTGCGTGATCCTCAGATATGTACGCAACTTTCATTAATTTTGACTTTTCTGATTTGAGGTACGTAGATAGGTCGAACAATTCGATCTTTACTGACTGTTCTGTTTAGACAGATTTTGTGCTTCTCTGTAAATAAAATCGTGATAAATCTCAGAATATTATTTTGACCTGAAAATTTTGTGCATAAACCTGAGATTATTATCTGTCTTTCATTAATTTTGAGTTTTGTCATTTGAGCTATATAACTATCTCGTTAAGTGTCATCTTTACAGACTATTCAGTTTTGACAGATTTCTATCGTGTTTATTCAATATTGTACTTAGGGTCTCTTGATTTCCTTAGTTTTTCGACGGACAACGGAAATAATAAGAACTTCGGTATATACAGTGGCTAATGTTAGATAAATATTATGTAATTTGTCAATGCTTGAACATGAGTGGATTTTATTTAATGAGTACTAACCCTACTAATGAGTTTTGTGAAGTTTTATGTGGATGTAGCTTATAAGATCCAATCGATATGGTGATATGAGATGAACAAGAAGACGCAAGAGCTCAAGCTTGGGGATGTGTAGGTGCATCCCAAGAACATATTCAAGAAGATACAATCATCTAAGCTTGGGGATGCCCGAGTCATCCCCTATTCATCAACAAACATGAGGTTATCTCGTTCATACTCTATATTACCCGTCCACATGATATGAATTGTCTTAACGTGTATTATAATTGCTTTTATATGTCTTGGTATTACCTTCTTTAGTTTTCTTAGGCTCTTATTTGGTATCTATTGCTTCTTTGCTTTCACTTATAATTCAAAACAACAAAAATATTTTCTTTTGTTTTGCTTCTTTGTTGGTTCTTTATTTGGTTGTTACTTTTGGTTTTCTTTTAGAGTTTTCCTTGCTGTAGCTAGCATGTTTAGGTCTTGTTTAGCCTCTGGTCTATTAGTTTATCAAAAATAAAGTACCAAGTTTTACCCATTTAGCTTAGTTGATACAATTGTAAAAAGTGATTTTCTGTTTTCGGTATCTACTGCTCATTGCGCGATTTTTCATGTTTTACTGGAAACTCTAAAAATCACGAAAAATTACTGAATATGTATCACCGAATCTATGCATGCACAAAAATTGGCTAAAATTTACATGTTTAAGAGCACCTAAAAATTGCGTTTTCCAGCTGCTGTTTTTTGGACAGATTCTGACTTTTGTTGCAAGAGTGGCCTCTTTTCGTTTTCATTTGATTTTTAATGGTTCTTACCTTTCATTTATAAGTTGGCCATTTAAGCAAACTTTCTGTAACTTAAAAACAAAATTTGATTTGGTTTAATAGCAGCACTTGGGAAATATTATTTATTGCACTAATGTCTAACCGCAGAAAAGAATGGGAAAGTTTTTGTGTTGAAGTTTTTTCACAGAGAATGAAGGAACACCAAATTGTGAAATGTTGAAGAATGGCCAAAGTCATAAGCTTGGGGATGTCCCCGCATCCCTCTTCATCAATAACCCCTCGGTTTGCAAACCTTCAAACTTTGTTTTTTGAGCAACATATGAACTTTACTAAACTTGAAGCGGCTGTATTTATTATCTATTTATCTTAGCATCAAACACCGGTTACATTAATAAGTGGATCCTCACATATTTTATTTATCTTCTGTTTTCAACATTTACTTGGTTAATGGATTATTTGATGAAACTTAAAAATGATGTGTGAATGATATTGTTTAGTGGTTATATTTTCTTATGGTTAGTCTCAACTAGCTAATAGTGTATATTATGATATTTTGATGTTAACATGCATTGTGCTGTTCATAAGATGGTATGGTATTGTGGTATCCTCCTCTGAATAATTCTTTTGAATTGACTTGGCACATGCTCACGCATGCTTATGACTGAAAAACAAAAAGTCAATTAAGCCTTGATGATTTATTTTGCCTCAGAGTTCTTGTATCACCTTTATGCCTCCGTTAATTTTGTTTTGTCGCAAGCATGATTATGACGGTTATTGCTCTCTTGATTGTCGCTTCCCAGTCTTTTGCTAGCCTCCACTTGTACTGAGCGGGAATGCTGCTCGTGCTTCCAAATCCCTGAAAACCAAGTTATTCCAAAGAGTCCACTATAAATTCCTATGCATGGCATTTCAAACCATTCAAGTAAATTTTCATGTGCTACCTTTAAAACTTCAAATTACTTCTCATTTTGTGACACTGTTTTTAGCTCATGAGGAAGTAGTAGTTGGGTTTGTTATCTTCCATACTAAATTAAGTACCCCGACTTGCATGCTTCATCTGCTTGTCACTAATTTTGCAAAGAGCTGGTTAGACCATTATAACATCAAAAAGCTAAAACAATAAAATAGACACTCCTCCATGGTATGTGATTGTTGGCAGGCACCCGAGGATTCGGTTAGCCATGGTTTGTGTAAGCAAAGGTTGGGAGGAGTGTCAAACTATATATAAGTGCATGCTATAAATGCTTAATATCAACATCTCGGAACCGCTCTCAACTTGTTTAGTATGGAAGATAACAGAAACTCTATTGCCATTCGTTGACAGGAACAACCACCTCCCAAAACAAGTTTACTTCTATTTTAAAAATAAAAAGCTCTAGCACATGTTAATCCCTGCTTCCCTCTGCGAAGGGCCAATCTTTTATTTTCATGTTGAGTCACCATCCTTTCTTTGAGCACCTTCTCGAGAGCATAGTTGTCATTCTTAGTGTAATGTGCTTGTCCCAGAATGCGTTAACTGTGGTATAACTTTGATGCTTTTATCTTTGATATCTTTACTTCTAGTCTTCCCTTGAACTTCAAAGGTGCCTGGGCATTTATGTTTTGCTGTACAAATACGGGCAAGCGAGATACCACTCTACCATGCTTTATTATGATCATTACAATCTTGTTGATGTTTATAAATTTCATATTATGAACTCTTAGTTGGTTGATACTTTTCATTAGGTAACATGATTGCTAAGTTTATTATCCATACATCATGCAATTGTTAAAGACCTGATCATAGCATTTACAATCAAAAATTATTTTTGTTATCATTTACCTACTCGAGGACGAGCAGGAATTAAGCTTGGGGATGTTGATACGTCCAAAACGTATCTATATTTTTTGACTACGGGTCCATAGCAGTAGCTAGATGGTTGTCTCTCCTCCTTGTGTCATCATGTTTAGATCTTGTGAGCTGCCTAACATGATCAAGATCATCTTGTTGTAATGCTATATGTTGTGTTTGCTGGGATCCGATGAATATTGAATATTATGTCAAGTTGATTATCAATATATCTCATATGTTATTTATGTCTTGCATTTTTTCCGTTACTAGTAGATACTTTGGCCAAGTAGATGCTTGTAACTCCAAGAGTTAGTATTTATACTAGATAGTGGGTTCGGTCACCATTTAATCCGGGGAGTGACAGCAACCTCTAAGGTTGTGGATGTGTTGTTGCCACTAGGGATAACATAGCAATGCTTTGTCTAAGGATAATTGTGTTGTTTACATTATGCACTTTACTTAATGAATAATCTGTTGCTCGCAACTTAATACCAACGGGGAACTCGGATGACAACCTGGAGATGGATTATTAGTCATAGATGCAGTTGGATAACGGTCTATGTATTTTGTCATAATGCACACATCAAATATCATAGTAGTCACCATGTCATATATATGCATTGTCATGCGCTCAATATTCTGTCAACTGCCCAGCTGTAAATTGTTTACCCAACATACTATCTATCTTATGGAGAGACACCACTAGTGAACTGTAGACCCCGCTCCATTCTTTTACATCTGATAAACAACCTACTGCAATCATTGTTCTCTTTTACCCTCTGCAATTAAACATCATTTTCCACAACACACTCTTAATCATTTGTTTTCAGCAAGCCGGTGAGATTGATAACCTCACTGTTACGTTGGGGCAAAGTAGTTTGATTGTCTTGTGTGCAGGTTCCACGTTGGTGATCTTTTCAGAAGATCTTTTCACTCCTACTGGTTCGATAATCTTGGTTTCATACTGAGGGAAAACTTGCTGCTACACTCTTCAAACCTTCCTCTTGGGTCTCCCAACGGACGTGTACTTTACACGCATCAGACGAGTGCAGTTCAGCGCTAGGGTTAGATCGACTGTCATTGTTCGGCGAGGTTTGGGACGGGTGATACGTCCAAAACGTATCTATAATTTTTGATTGTTTCATGTTCATATTATGCCTTTGGCACTTGTTTTTATATTAAGTTTATGATTTATTTGGACTAACCTATTAATAGTTGCAAAAGTGCACAATGTTCTTGTTTTACACTTTGATGTGTAGGAATTATCAAGAATACAAGAGGAAACCTCGTTGGAGTCGAATTGGAACTTTGCTGAAATCTGTCCCAGAACTGTTTTCGGAGTTTGCCAGTTTGACCCTCGAAGATGACGTCAAAAGGGTATCAATATTGTTGCAAAGTTGTCAGAAATTTCCATACGAAGATTTTGAGCCCGAGATGAGCCCAATCGGAGTTCGGATGCGGCCTGTAGGCCCAATATGGTGAAACCCTAAAAGGGGGTGACGAAAATCTGAGAAGATATATAAAGGGAGGAAACCTAACTCGTGGAGGACTCCTCCGCCCACGAATTTCAGCCACCAAAAGCCACGTTTTTGCCTCCCCCATGGATCCCATCTCCATGGGGAGGGCTCCCAATAAGCCATGAAGGAGGGAGGCTAAGGGGCGGCGCTCCCCAAACTTGCCGGCGGCGGGGAAAGAGTTCCCCGCACCGCCGGCGCCGCCGCCGCCCTGTGCCGCCGCGCTGCCCCTCTCCGCCGTCTTCACCGCCATCTCCATCACCATCTCCTCCTTGTATTCAGTGGTTCATCCTCACACAAATCTCTGTACCGTCCTATGTAAACATGGTGTTTGATGCTATAATATTTATCCTATGATCTATGTCATGTTTATGTAGTTTATTTGTCTTTTGATTGCTTTGTTGAATGTCTCTGGTTCATTAGAGTTGTATGTTGATATGGTACTGTCCTTTGGTGTCCATTATACTTGTGCGCGCATGGATCAACACCCTAGGGTTAGTAGTATGTGCAAAGGAAGGGAGTAGTTCTGCCGGAGTGACAGAAACCTTAGGACTCAAACCGGTTAGTTGCACGTATGGGAGTAAGAGGACCATAAACTTAAGGCTATGGTTGGGGAAACCTTAATGCATTGTTAGTATTTACGGATGTTTGCTAACAATCCAATCATATAGTACTTGTAATCCCAAGTAGTGGAGTGCATGTATATTTAGCCTCTCCCACATTGAAAACTGCATCAAAGACAATGAACTAAATGTATTCACTAATTAATCTTGGACAAAGCCATCACAATTACCACCACTTTTCCACACTCGTGCTACTGTTAGTATATGGTTACTTGGTGTACTTTATTGCTGCAGCACTAACTTTTACTTTTCTTGTATTTTATTATCCTGCAAAACTATCTCTCATACCCGTATTGCTACCGTAGTTTTATTTCCTAGATAATGCAAACGTTTAGTGTGCGTAGAGTTGTATCAGTGGTTGATAGAACTTGAGAGAATACTTATCCTACCTTTAGCTCCTCGTTTGGTTCGACACTCTTACTTATCGAAAAGGCTACACGCGATCCCCTATACTTGTGGGTTATCAACGGGTTTGGAGGCAGTCAACGGGGTTTTGAAAAGTTGATAAAGTGTCAAAGTTTCATTTTGAAGTGCCTAAGAAGGATCGAGGCTTCGTTTTTCAAATTTCATGTTTAAACTGGATTAAATGTTGGTCAAAGTTTGGTTTGACCGATATTTTGAAATGAGCTTCAAATATTCAAAAAAATAAAAAAATAAAAAATCATGCGCACATTGTCGTCTTATGTCAAATAGTAACGACTCAAGTTGATAAACAAGGTCTATACACATTCGGATGAAAATTTCATGTATCTAAGGTGATATCCTCGAACTATGTCGTATGAACTCAAGGTTGAAGAGAAGGGGTTCTTGATCTGCAACATGAAAAGTACAAAAACCTCACCAAAGTTTCAATTTAGAGTGGCTAAGACGGAACCAGGCTTAGTTTTTCATTTTCATGTTTTAAACTTGTTTAAATGTTGGTCAAAGATAGGTTTGACCGATATTTGAAATGAGCTTCAAATATTCAAAAAAAGGAAAATCCTGCGCACATAGTCGTCTTATGTCATATACTAACGACTCAAGTTGATAAACAAGATATGTAGACATTCAGATGAAAAATTCATGTATCTAAGGTGATATCCTCGAACTATGCCGTATGAACTCAAGGTTGAAGAAAAGGGGTTCTGGATTTGCAACATGAAAAGTTCAAAAACCTTACCAAAGTTTTATTTTAGAGTGACTAAGAAGGAACCTGGCTTAGTTTTCATTTTCATGTTTTAAACTTGTTTAAATGTTGGTCAAAGTTAGGTTTGACCGATATTTGAAATGAGCATCAAATATTCAAAACAAATAAAAAAGGAAAATCCTGCGCACATAGTCGTCTTATGTCATATACTAACGACTCAAGTTGATAAACAACATCTACATACATTCAGATGAAAAATTCATGTATCTAAGGTTGAAGAGAAGGGGTTTTTGGACTTGCAACATGATAATTTCAAAATACTCACGAAAGTACCATTTAGGAGTGACTAAGAATGGTCTAGGCTTAGTTCACGCCCAAGTTTTACACAAATGTGTGCCAGAGCATGCCATGGCGCGCACAGAGCGCGTCCGGAGCATGCCATGTCGCGCTCACTTAAGGTGTTCGACAGAAGTACCCTAACAAATATTACAAATTTCCTCAAATGTTCACAGTTTTGACTTGCTCCTTGTGTGATTAGATGGGGATACGACCTTGCTCCGGGTGTTGTTTGATGGATTTGGACCAGTTAGGTCCACGACCTCCCCCTTCTTGTGCTTCTTGGCTTGTTTGTTCTTTGCTGCTGGTGATGCTGGTGATGCTCGTGATGCTCGTGATGCTGGTGTTGCTGGTACCGTTGTTGATGCTGGTGCTCGGGTACTTCCAGTAGCCGAAACTGGTGGTCTCGGAGGCGAAGCTACAAATGACACTCTTTCATCATCTGAAATATCCTTTTCCATTCCAGCATATGCTGACGATACAAATGCCTCTTCTTCAGGATCTTGAATAGAAGCTTCTCCTTCCGTAGCTTCTGTTGCCGCCCCCCCCCCCCCCCCCATTCTTCTTCAGAAGTTTCTTCCTTTTACGAGTCCTTGGTTGCTGATGCATCCAAAATGCATCTACTTTTCCAAGCACTTTGCTTCATAATTTGCTCCGGAATCTTCCCATATTTGAATAAAACTGCTGAATCTGACGCTGTTGTTAGCAAAGTCTCTTTTCTGGCCATTTTTGCAGGAAATAAAATCTGAGAAAAATACCACGTCATTTTCTTTGGAAAAGGAGGGCAACGTGCAAAGGATGGACACGAGGGAGTGCCGGAGGGCCAAAAGGGGGTGCCTCACGCGGCCCCAGTACCTGGCCGCGTGGGCCCACCCCAAATGGGCCTCGGGCACCGCCTCGCCTTCGGTCTTCGACGTACCCCCTCATATATACGGAAAAACGCTTGACCTAAAAGGGGGAGAGCTTTCGCGAAACACACCACCGCCGCCACCACGTTCTTCGTTTCGGGGACAGATTGATCCAGGATTTCTCCTCCGGTGGAGGGATCCGGAGATCGACTTCACCGCCTTCATCTCCATCGACCATGAGCTCCCTCTCCATCACCATGTGTGAGTAGTCCGCTGTAGGCATGTGAGGTGGATGTGGATTGGATGAGATTGATCATGTAATGCTACCCGTTGTTCGAGATTTTAGGGGTTTATCTTGAGGATACTTTTGTATTGTGTTGATGCACTTATGCTATGTTTAATGCTTGCTACTAGGGCCCGAGTGGCATGATTTCAGTACTGAACTTATATTGCCTCATCATATATTTGAGTTTGGTATTTATCTGCAAAGTGTATCACCTGCTATTATGTTGAACCTGCGAACCCTGATACGTCCATTTTGCATCACTATTTTGTATCATAATTTACTGTTATTCATTGATATATTTCATATTTAGAGATGTTACTTATGTTAATTTACCTATTTTGCATGTTTGATGATTATTGGAGAAATAAACACCGGACTCAGATTTCTGCTGGAAAAAGCGTCGTCAAGATACGATATTTCTGAAGATCTATAATTTGAGGAAAACATCCAGGAGTTCCTATTTTGTCTGATGACGGAGGTAGCCAAAAGGGGGAGCTGAGGTGAGCCGAGGGGGCCCACACCCCGTGCTCGCGCGGGCCCACCTCTGGCCGCGCCGCCAGGGGGTGTGGACGCCCAGGCCCACCTCAGCCATCGCCCCTTCGCGTACATGACCCCCTGGCAACCCTAAGATGGGGAGGAGCATCGTGGAAATATTCCGCCGCCTCCACGAGGCGGAAAACACCAGAGAGAGAAAAGCTCTCCGGCAGGGAGAAATCTGCCGGGGAAATTCCCTCCCGGAGGGGGAAATCGTCGCCATCGTCACCGTCATCGAGCTGGACTTCATTGGGATCATCATCATCATCATCTCCACCGCCGACACCATCATCACCGCCGCTGCACCCCATCTCCGCCGTAACATCTAGGGTTGAATCTTGTCTATTTCATAGGGGAAACTCTCCCGGTGTTAATTACTCCTTGTTATTGATGCTATTGAGTGAAACCATTGGATTAAGGTTTATGTCCAGATTGTTATCCATCATTATATCACCTCTGATCATGTTCCATATGATGTCTTGTGAGTAGTTCGTTTAGTTCTTGAGGACATGGGAGAAGTCTTGATGTTAGTAGTGAATTATGTTGAGTAATATTTAATGGTTTGATGCTTAAGTTGTGGTCTTATTCTTCTAGTGGTGTCATGTGAACGTCGACTACATGATACTTCACCTTTATGTGCCTAGGGGAATGCATCTTGTATTCGTCTGCCAATTGTGGGGTTGCCGGAGTGACAGAAACCTGAACACCCGTTGGTATATCGATGCATGAGGGATAGCAGGATCTCAAAGTTTAAGGCTGTGGTTAGTTTATCTTAATTACTTTCTTTTATTTGTGGATGCTTGCAAGGGGTTTAATCACAAGTATGTATTAGTCCTAGGAAGGGTGGTGCATTAGCATAGGTTCACCCACACAACACTTATCAAAACAATGAAGATTAATCAACTATATGAAGTGAAAGTACATCAACCGGCTTGTCCTTTGCTGTAGAAAGGATTGGGCCACTCGCTGCAATTATTATTACTGCATTTTATTTACTTGTACTTTATTTATCTGTCATATCAAAAACTCCTAAAAACTTGTCTGTGAGTATTTACAGTGAATCCTTCATCAAAACCGCTTGTCAACACCTTCTGCTCCTCGTTGGGTTCGACACTCTTATTTATCGAAAGTACTACGATACACCCCCTATACTTGTGGGTCATCAAGACTATTTTCTGGCGCCGTTGCCGGGGAGTGTAGCGCTATTGGTAAGTGGAATTGGTAAGGGAAACATTTATTGTACGTGCTGTTTTTATTTTTGCCTGCTGCTATATCTCATTATGGAGGGGTCTTCTCTTGAATTCCTATTTGGGAAAACAACTACCACTGCTAAGGTAGTAGAGGAGGCGCCAGATGAGCAGGTAATCCCGTTCAAAATTCCTATGAAAATTGTTGAACGTGTCACAAATAACCGCTATGCAGGAGATGGAACTGTCCATCCTGGTGATCATTTGTTATATCTACATGAATTGTGCGAGTTATTTAAGTGTGCAGGTATCTCAATGGGAGAAGTTAAGAAGAAGCTATTCTCTCTATCGCTGTCTGGTAAAGCTGCACATTGGTATAAACTGCTGAAGAATGGGTATTCTCTTGGATGGGAGGAAATTGTACCTCTCTTTTACTCTAAATTTTATCCTCCAAGTGAGATTCATAAGGACCGGAACCTCATATATAACTTCTGGCCCTATGATGGAGAGAGTATTGCCCAAGCGTGGGGGAGATTGAAGGCATTAATGCTCAAATGTCCCATTCATGAGCTTCCTGGTAATGTCGTTATCGATAACTTTTATGCAAGACTCTCCTTTCAGGATAAAACTCTATTGGATACTACTTGTTCTGGATCATTCACTCGTAATAAAGAAGAGTTTAAATGGGACCTTCTTGATCGGATTCAGGAGAACACTGAAGGATGGGAGAACGACAAAGGTAGGGAGTCAGGTATAAAATATGACTTTGAGTGTGTTAAAGCTTTTATGAATACTGATGATTATCGTAAAATTAGCACTACTTATGGTCTTGACTCTCAAATTGTTGCAAATTTTTATAAAGCCTTTGCTTCCTATTTCGGTATGCCAAAGGAGGGTTTTAAAAATTATCATGAACCTTATAAAGATAAATCTGTTTCATATAGCTAGAAGTATTGAGGTTAATACTGTTGATCGCATTATTCCTGAACCTTATATTGAAAAAGTTCCTTTTCCTGTCAAAATTAAGGAACATTATCATAACTGGTGTTGTTGGCAAAAGTAAAAGAAAGCCAAAACCTGATGAGCAAATAACTGTTGAACCTGTGTAGCAATGGTTAAAGATCTTGTCACTGAAAATTTAGAAGATAGGCACATTATCTTTTGTGAGATGCTTCTAATATTGTCTCACATCCTAAAAGTTCTAGGAAGTCTAGTGTTCCTGTGCTTTCTGTTAGGATAGGTGATCATTGCTATTATGGTTTATGTGATATTGGTGCAAGTTCTAGTGCTATTCCTTATGAGCTTTACAGGGAAATTATGCATGAAATTGCTCCTTGTAAACTTGAGGAAATTGATGTGGTTATTCAGCTTGCTAATAGAGAAACTATCTCTCCAATTGGTATTTTAGAGATGTCGAAGTTTTGTGGTAAGACTAAATACCCTGCTGATTTTCTTGTACTTGGTCGGCTGCCAAGAGTTGTCCTATTATTTTTGGTAGACCTTTTCTGAATACTTGTGGTGCTGTTATAGATTGTAAGAAAGAGAAAATCTTTACTAAATTTGCTGGTGAATCTTATGAATTCAATTTCTCTAAATTTGCTAAAGCACCTTATGAAACTGAATTGCTAAACAAAGATTTTGAAGTTGCTCAACTTGCATCTATTGTTCTTGCTCCTAACAATGCTTTGCAGCAACATATAGAGAATCATGAAAGTGAAGTCTTTATGGAAGAAAGGAATGAGCTTGACGAAATATTTCTTCGTCAACCTATGCTCAAACACAATTTACCGGTGGAAGATTTGGGTACCACAATGCCACCAAAGAAGGATCCTGTTTTTGATTTAAACCTTTACCTGATAATCTTAAATATGCTTATATTGATGATAAGAAAATATATCCTGTTATTATTAGTTCTAAACTTTCAGGTAAAGAGAGGAAAGGTTATTAGTGTTGAAGAAACACCGTGGAGCTATGGGTTACACTCTCGATGATTTAAGGGATTTCCCTACTATTTCAACATGCTATTAATGGAACCTGATGCAAAGCCTGTTGTTGAGCATCAACGTCGTTTAATACCCAAGATGAAGGAAGTGGTAAGAAATGAGGTATTAAAACTTCTTGAAGCTGGTATTATTTATCCTATTGCTGATAGTAGATGGGTAAGTCCTGTGCATTGTGTTCCTAAGAAAGGAGGAATTACTGTAGTTCCTAATGAAAATGATGAACTAATTCCCAAAGAGTAGTAGTTGGTTATAGAATGTGCATTGATTTTAGAAAGGTTAACAAAGTAACTAAGAAAGATCATTATCCTTTACCTTTTATTGATCAAATGCTTGAGAGGTTGTCTAAGAAAACTCACTTTTGTTTCCTTGATGGTTATTCTGGGTTTTCTCAAATTGCTGTGAGAAAGCAAGATCAAGAGAAACTACTTTTACTTGTCCTTATGGAACTTATGCTTATAGACGTATGCCTTTTGGTTTATGTAATGCTCCTGCTACTTTTCAAAGATGCATGTCTGCTATTTTCATGGTTTTTGTGAGGAAATTGTAGAAGTCTTCATGGACGATTTCTCCGTCTATGGAACTTCTTTTGATAATTGCTTGCACAATCTTGATAAAGTTTTGCAGAGATGTGAGGAGACTAATCTTGTTCTTAATTGGGAGAAATGCCACTTTATGGTTAATGAAGGAATTGTTCTTGGACATAAAATTTCTGAAAGGGTATTGAAGTTGATCGAGCTAAAGTGGAGGCAATTGAAAGATGCCTTGTCCCAGAGATGTCAAAGGTATTCGTAGTATTCTTGGTCATGCTGGTTTTATAGAAGGTTTATTAAAGATTTCTCTAAAATTTCCAAGCCTCTTACTAATCTTCTTCAAAAAGATGTACCTTTGTTTTTATGATGATTGTAAGGAAGCTTTTGAAACTTTGAAAAAGGCTTTAATCACCGCTCCTGTAGTTGAACCACCTGATTGGAATTTACCTTTTGAAATTATGTGTGATGCTAGTGATTATGCTGTAGGTGCTGTTCTTGGGCAGCGAGTAGATAAAAAGTTAAATGTTATTCATTATGCTAGTAAACTCTTGATTCTGCTCAAAAGAATTATGCTACTACTGAAAAAGAGTTTCTAGCTGTAGTTTTTGCTTGTGACAAATTTCGACCTACATAGTTGATTCGAAAGTCACTATTCATACTGATCATGCTGCAATTAGATACCTTATGGAAAAGAAAGATGCTAAGCCAGGCTTATTAGATGGGTACTTCTTTTGCAAGAGTTTGATTTGCATATTGTAGATAGAAAAGGTGCTGAAAATCCTGTTGCTGATAATTTGTCTAGATTGGAAAGCATTCCTTATGATCCTATTCCTGTTAATGATAGTTTTCCAAATGAACAATTGGCTGCGATAAGGGTGAGTTCACGAGATAGTCCTTGGTATGCTGATTATGCTAACTTTATTGTTTCCAAGTACTTGCCTCCTACCTTTTCAGCTCAGCAAAGAAGGAAATTCTTTTATGACTTGAGGCATTATTTTTGGGATGACCCACACTTATATAAAAAGGAGTTGATGGCATTATGCGAAGATGTGTTCCTGAATATGAACAACAAGAAGTATTGAGGAAATGCCATGGTAGTGCTTATGGAGGACATCATGCTGGAGATAGAACTGCGCAAAAGGTTCTACAATCAGGTTTTTATTGGCCTACCCTCTTTAAGGATGCAAGAAAATTTATTTTATCTTGTGATGAATGTCAAAGGGTTGGTAATATCTCTAGACGCAATGAAATGCCTATGAATTATTCTCTTGTTATTGAACCATTTGATTGTTGGGGATTCGACTTCATGGGTCCTTTCCCTCCTTCACAAGGTAACACTCATATACTTGTTGTGTTGATTATGTCACTAAATGGGTAGAAGCTATACCAACAAAAAGTGCTGATGGTGAGACCTCTTTAAAAATGCTTCAAGATGTTATTTTTCCTAGATTTGGTGTACCTAGATATCTTATGACTGATGGAGGTTCTCATTTCATCCATGGTGGTTTTAGAAAGACTCTTGCTAAATATGGTGTTAATCATAGAATTGCTTCAGCTTATCATCCCAAACTAGTGGACAAGTAGAATTGTCAAATAGGGAGATTAAATCTATCTTGCAAAAGACTGTTAATAAATCTAGAAAAAATTGGGCTAGTAAGTTAAATGATGCTTTATGGGCTTATAGAACTGCTTATAAAAACCCAATGGGCATGTCTCCTTATAAAATGGTTTATGGTAAAGCTTGTCACTTGCCTTTAGAATTAGAACACAAAGCTTATTGGGCAGTGAGAGAGCTTAATAGAGACTTTAAACTTGCTGGTGAAAAAAGGTTGCTTCATTTGAGTTCTCTAGATGAATGGAGAAGTGAAGCTTATGAAAATGCTAGGCTCTTTAAAGAAAAAGTTAAGAGATGGCATGATAGGAGAATTCTTAAGAGAGAGTTTAATGTTGGTGAATTGTATAGGTCTCGTCTCAGATTTTTTGCAGGAAAATTACTCTCAAAGTGGGAAGGACCTTTTGTTATTGTGGAGGTGTATCGTTCAGGCGCAATAAAGATTGCTTCACTCAAAGATAACTCTACACAAGTAGTGAATGGTCAGAGACTCAAACATTATATTTCTGGAGATTCTTACAATGAAGATGTCGACATTATTAAAGTAGTGACTCCGGAAGTTTTCATTGAAGAGCATTTCCATGGAACTGCAGAATTCGACTTTGAATAGGTAACAGTTTCGGTAAAAAAAGTTCACGATTAACCTTCCAGAACATATTTTTGTCGTTTTTATTAAATATGGAAAAATAAGAGACCAAACCGGGTGGGAGACGGCACCCGAGGGGGCCACACCCCGTGTCGGCGCGGGCCCACCTCTGGCGCGCGACCAGGGGGTGTGAGCACCTCGGAGCTCGTCTCCGACCAGGTTTCCTCCAGTACCTTCCTTTCGATGTAAAACTTTTTGCTATATATCTAACCCGAGCCCCCGAGGTTCGTATATCGCCTTTTCGTCGCGTTTTGTTTCGAGCTGTTTCTGTCCAGATATTATTCTCAGATTTAGAAGCACCATGGTCTCCAACAACAACAAGGGCAAGGAGCCTTTAGAAGACAAGTCTCAAGACCCCAAGCTGGAGGAGGAAGTCGAGAGTGAAGATGAAGGAGAGGTGGAGGAAGATCCGCGCGTATACCCGCGCGCTACCGTTGCAAGCATCGGAGTGGTGGCAAATCCATTCAAACTCAAGCAAGGCGCGGATGAGCACCGGAGGGAAGGTTCCACGTCGCTTTCTAGCTCCAAAGACGTCTTCTCCAGGCATCAATAACCCCTTCCACAATCTAATTCATAAGAGTCAAATTGAAAGGATCCCGAGGCAGAATTGCCTAGTTGTTGGAATATAGATCGTTCTAACAATGCAGGAAAGAAGGATTCTAATGCTGAGAAGTGGGGGAACAATTCCAAGAGCTGGGACTCGCAGTCTGACAAGTTCATGAACCGCATTGAACACAACTCAGAGCTGATTCGCGCTCTCACCTACAAGATTGATGAACTAAAGGAGCTGGTTGACAAGCTTATCAAGAATTCACCACCACCGCCGAAGGAGTAATTCATCATGGGTATTGGCATCCCTTGGTTTGTTCCAAGCTTGGGGGAGTGCCGCGGTATCACACCATTATCTTTACCTTTTACTTTTCAATAGAGTCATATCGTGAGTAGGGAAGTTATCTTATAGGATGGTTTGCAATGTGGAAGTATCTCTTTAGTGGGTTATCTATGTATCCCTTGGTGTGAGTTGCCGTTATGGATTATTAATGAGAAGTTTTATCATTTACTTTCTGCATGCTTTATTTTAGTTGCAATTCTCTTTCATATTGATAACCTTGTTGTTAGTATAGGCATCACTTTTAGAGCATTAAGTTAATCTTTTTGGTTTTGGCAAACTTAGCATTGGTCAGTAGTGAACAATACTTTGAGACTTAAGTAGAAAGAGGGAAGTACATGCAGATATATTATTCCATGATCTTTCTTTCTTGTTGGCTCATAAGCTTAGTATTCTTAAGTTAAACTATTTGTGCTTCAAGGAAGATTGCATGATTGTTCTTATCACTTGTATAATTGTTTGTATCCCTCAACTCTTATGCTTGCTACATAACCTTGCTAGCCAAAAACGTGTATTGAGAGGGAATGCTTCTCATACATCCAAACCTTGAACCAAACCATTGCCATCGTGTCCACCATAACTACCTACTATGTGGTATTTCGCGCCACTCCAAGTAAATATTTCATGTGCTACCTTTAAATTATTCAAAACTTATTACTCCTCATTTTGTGTCACTGTTTATTAGCTCATGAGGGTTTTGTAGAGTTTCTCTAGCACTTTTGTCAGACAGACTTTCACCAATGGACTAGTGGCATATACATCCGCTTATCCAATAATTTTGCAAAAAGAGCTGGCAAATGGGGTGCCCAGTCCCAATTAACTACAACTTTAACCATTGATTCTCTTCACATGTTTGCCAATGATTTATCAGAAGCAATCAAACTGTTATACTTTATCAAATAGGCACTCCTCCATGGTATGTGATTGTTGGAAGGCACCCGAGGATTCGGTTAGCCATGGCTTGTGTAAGCAAGGTGGGGAGGAGTGTCATACCAATATATAAAATACATGTGTAAACAAAAGAGAAGAGGGATGATCTACCTTTGGGTAGAAATAACGTCCTTCATGGGAGCCGCTCTTGAAAGTCTGGTTGACAAGGGGTTAGTGTTCGCTTTACTACGATTCGTTGACAACGACATACATAGCTCAAACAACTATTTGCATACTCTCTATATGATTTCCAAACTTAAAAAGCTCTAGCACATGATTTCATCCCTGCTTCCCTCTGCGAAGGGCCTATCTTTTACTTTATTGTTGAGTCAGTAAACCTATTCATCTCTATCTCAAGCAAGCATTTGAGTTGTTGTGATCCAATCATTTATATGTTGATACTTCTAATCACATCCTCTATGTTTCCTTGTTTATCACAAAAGCTTTTATCTGAATGAATATAACTTTGAAAGTTATCAATGACTGTAAGGAGATTGTTATGATTGAGCATGTAAGTTCTGCAATATAAGCTCTAATATAAAGACTCTGCTCGAAAGATAAGTATGATCTGTTAATTGTTCTCTGACCAAGAACTTAAGTTTGCCATCACCAATCATGATTCTCTCTATGCACTTTATTGTGGTTCCCTCTACTTGTTTCAAGTTAAGATTATATGAAGGGAAGTTGCTATCTAGAATGATTTATGTATCAATAAATGTGATGCTTCTTGTCCGTATTTTGTTTATCAACACTTCACTCCATAAACCTGTGGTCTTGTTTACTGAGCTCAGTTTTCGCTTGGGGACAAGCGAGGTCTAAGCTTGGGGGGGTTGATACGTCCATTTTGCATCACTATTTTGTATCATAATTTACTGTTATTCATTGATATATTTCATATTTAGAGATGTTACTTATGTTAATTTACCTATTTTGCATTTTTGATGATTATTGGAGAAATAAACACCGGAGTCAGATTTCTGCTGGAAAAAGCGTCGTCAAGATACGATATTTCTGAAGATCTATAATTTGAGGAAAACATCCAGGAGTTCCTATTTTGTCTGATGACGGAGGTAGCCAAAAGGGGGAGCTGAGGTGAGCCGAGGGGGGCCCACACCCCGTGCTCGCGCGGGCCCACCTCTGGCCGCGCCGCCAGGGGGTGTGGACGCCCAGGCCCACCTCAGCCATCGCCCCTTCGCGTACATGACCCCCTGGCAACCCTAAGACGGGGAGGAGCATCGTGGAAATATTCCGCCGCCTCCACGAGGCGGAAAACACCAGAGAGAGAAAAGCTCTCCGGCAGGGAGAAATCTGTCAGGGAAATTCCCTCCCGGAGGGGGAAATCGTCGCCATCATCACCGTCATCGAGCTGGACTTCATTGGGATCATCATCATCATCATCTCCACCGCCGACACCATCATCACCGCCGCTGCACCCCGTCTCCGCTGTAACATCTAGGGTTGAATCTTGTCTATTTCATAGGGGAAACTCTCCCGGTGTTAATTACTCCTTGTTATTGATGCTATTGAGTGAAACCATTGGATTAAGGTTTATGTCCAGATTGTTATCCATCATTATATCACCTCTGATCATGCTCCATATGATGTCTTGTGAGTAGTTCGTTTAGTTCTTGAGGACATGGGAGAAGTCTTGATGTTAGTAGTGAATTATGTTGAGTAATATTTAATGGTTTGATGCTTAAGTTGTGGTGTTATTCTTCTAGTGGTGTCATGTGAACGTCGACTACATGATACTTCACCTTTATGGGCCTAGGGGAATGCATCTTGTATTCGTCTGCCAATTGTGGGGTTGCCGGAGTGACAGAAACCTGAACACCCGTTGGTATATCGATGCATGAGGGATAGCAGGATCTCAAAGTTTAAGGCTGTGGTTAGTTTATCTTAATCACTTTCTTGTATTTGCGGATGCTTGCAAGGGGTTTAATCACAAGTATGTATTAGTCCTAGGAAGGGCGGTGCATTAGCATAGGTTCACCCACACAACACTTATCAAAACAATGAAGATTAATCAACTATATGAAGCGAAAGCACTCGACAATATTCCCGTGTGTCCTCAAGAACGTTTGGTCATTATAAGTACATCAACCGGCTTGTCCTTTGCTGTAGAAAGGATTGGGCCACTCGCTGCAATTATTATTACTGTATTTTATTTACTTGTACTTTATTTATCTGTCATATCAAAAACTCCTAAAAACTTGTCTGTGAGTATTTACAGTGAATCCTTTATCAAAACCGCTTGTCAACACCTTCTGCTCCTCGTTGGGTTCGACACTCTTATTTATCGAAAGTACTACGATACACCCCCTATACTTGTGGGTCATCAAACCCTAAAAGTGACATATAGGGAAAACAAGGGGGAGATGTTTTAGTTTGAGGATTATATGTGTTCATGAAGTGTTAATGCATTGTTCCGGTCTATTCGAAAGGGTAGACCTTAATTACCCGTAGTTCCAAGTTGGCCCCGGTGAAATGGGCGGGTAGGACAATAGATGTTGTGCAAATTCTCTTGGTTAGTACGCACAACTAGTTATGGAACACATACCTACATATATCGGAGTTAGAGATACGTCCCATGGCTAGCTATATATTATTATATGATCAATCTTATTCATGCAACACCCCGCTGTCACCTCATGCCTACGTTTTAATCCTCTGAGTTACACCTTCACTTTTCCGGTGAAAACTGGGAAACACTTGTTTACTGCTGTTGTTCTACTTGTTACTTGAATCATACTACTGCCATAATTACTGCTGCTGCAAGTTCATTGATATACAGGTGTGGTTGAGAGTGACGCCTCAATTGCCAAAGTCTTATTGATATTCTTGTGTTCCCATCGTGTCGAACTATAAATTTGGGTAATACTTCCCAATGAAGATTTCAGCGATCCCCTACACTTGTGGGCATCAAGACGTTTTCTGGCGCCGTTGCCGGGGAACCTAGCTTTATCGGTAAGACAACTTGTTATCATATTATTTGCTGCATTTGCTTGTTCCTAACCATGGGTAAGGAAAAGATTACTCCGAAGGAAGTGAGGCCTTCAACTACTCGCAGAGGTACGGATTTGCCAAGTAGGCCAAACTTTTCACCTAATGTTGCTTCTGCTGTTGCTCCTAAGAAAAAAGGAAGAGTTTTATCTAGTTCACCTTTGTCTAAAATGTCTACTAATAATGAAAGTGATTTAATATGTAGTAGCATAGACAAAGAAGTGACACCTGAAATACCTGAAACATCTGAAACATCTGAGATAACTGAAACACCTGAAAATCTTGAATCTCCTATTATTGAAAATATGGAATCTGAGCTGGAAGATAATGAATTTTGTGATGATGAGATAGAAACTTCCTCTGAGGAAGAGGCTGCATTTGCTATGGCTTTCTTGGGTTCGGGTTTTGATAAATTGGATGAACTTGATAGCTATAAAAATTCTCCTCTTGATGTTTTTTCCCTGGTACTGAGAAAATGAATGCTCCAGCTATTAAAATTAAAGATAAAGATTATGAGTTTAATGTTGATCCTGAAATAATTGAAAAGGCTGAGAAGTATAAATTTTATGGGAGAGAGGATGAGTTTCCTTTTGAACACATTGCTGTTTTGCATGACTTATCTGTGTTATTTGGGAAAGATGAAATTAACCAACGCTACTATTTCTTAAAGTTGTTTCCTTTCACTTTGGGAGGAAGTGCTAAAACTTGGTATAATCGTTTAGAACCTGGATGTATTACTAGCAAGGAAGAATGTTTGCAAGTATTCTATAATAAATATTTCCCTGCTGATAAGATTCATGGTCTAACTATTGAGATTAGCAACTTTTCACAGAAAGAGAAGGAGGATTTACCCCAAGCTTGGGGGAGGTATAGTAAGTTGGTTAGGAAATGTCCTACCCATGGCTTCAAGAGTAATGAGATACTTGATATATTTTACAATGGACTAACCGAAAACACTAGAGGTATCTTGATGGTATTGCAGGCAATGTTTTCAGGGAAAGGACCGTTGATGAAGCAACCGAGCTATTGGAAACTATCTCAAGAAACTATGAAGACTGGAATATTGAAGAGATATTTCCAGAAAAGAAAGGAGGTATGCTCAAATTAGACAAAGAGACAATGAAAGAAGCTTCAAAGGCCATTAAAGAGAAGGGAATTAAAACCTCTCATCTCAAGGAATTATCTGAAATGGGTGTCAAACTCCTGATGATCAACCATGTTTTCCAATTCAAGTCAATGCTATTAGCTCCACGAAAGGTAATGAAAAGGTAACATCTCATATTGAGGTATCTTATATGAATGATTTTGCTTATCGTCATAATCCTGAGGAGCATAATATTAGAATGATGATTATGGAGAATTCTCACAAAATTAAATCTCTTCGTGAAATTTACATGCTAATGTGGAGAGGTAAAAAGAATTGTTAAACATTGTGAGATGATGAATAATCAAGTTGAACAAATGATTTCTCTTCAAAATCAATTGTATGAAAGTCTTATTGTGAAGGAACAGGTTTGTGGAGTTAATACTAGGGGAGGTGCAAGTACGCAGGATCCTGACTATCCTGAAGACCATCCCAAGAGGAAAGAGCAAGAGGCTCGAAAGAAGAAACTTTCTGCAGGCAAATCTCCCAATGAAAACCCAGATAATGATAACTCTGAAGAAAAAATAATGATACTTCTATTTCTGATGCTGAGACTGAAGATAATAATAATGAAGAAGATGAACCACAAGAGGAAGAGAATGTTGAAGAACCTGAAGCTACTGAAAAGGAAGACCCTCAACCATCTACTGAGAAGAACAAGAAGAAGAACCATCCAAATCCACAGAAAGGTAAAGAAAGGGATCCATGGGTACAAAGACCCATACCGTATCCTCAAGAGGTAATAAAAACTTTAGATGATGCTAGATTTGAGAAATTCTTTGAGTTGATTAAATCTTTGTGTTTACAAATTCCTCTTGTTGATGCTATTAAAATTCCTCCATATTCAAAATACATGAAAGATATTGTCACTAATAAAAGAAAGATTCCTACTGATGCAATTACTGCTATGCTTGCTGATTATTCCTTTAAAGGGAAAATGCCTGAAAAGCGTGGAGATCCTGGTATACCAACTATTCCTTGTCATATTAAAGAAACTTATGTGAAATATGCACTATGTGATTTAGGAGCTGGTGTGAGTGTTATGCCTTTCTCTTTATATAAAAACTTAACATAAACAAATTGGTTCCAACTGAAGTTTCATTACAAATGGCTGATAAATCAACTGATGTGCCTATTGGAATATGTGAGGATGTTCCTATCTCTATTGCTAATGTGTTAATTCCTACAGACTTTGTTATATTAGAAATGCCTGAGGATGATAATCTATCTATTATCCTTGGAAGACCCTTTTTAAACACTGCAGGAGCTGTGATAAATTGCACTGAAAGCAAAGTGACATTCAATGTCAAGGGAAATGAGCATACTATTTATTTCCCCAAGAAGAAAGTTGTTACAATGGTAAGTCAAAGTGTGAATTCCATTAAAAGAAATACTCTTATCGTTGGAAGCTTTGAAATTCCATTACCACCTCCTGAACCAAAATATGCTATCATGATGGTTGGAACTATTCCAATCAAATATGAGGTGTCTTGAAATCTTTCTTTATCTTTACGAATAAAAGAATCATTTGTTATATCTTTTGCATATTATTAATGAGACTTGATCAACCTCATTACTAATGTGAAAATGATACAAACTTGATTCCCACAAATTTACATTGCATTTTAATTCTATTTATTTAGAGTTTTTAGAGTATATTACCTAGACATAATTATTTCAAAGTTCAGAAATTCCAGAAACTGTAGTTTGAAAAATTTGTTCAGAAAATTTTCTCGAAAAATTCAGAAAAATTAGGAGGTAAGTTATTATACCAGAGGAACTAACAGCCAAAAGGGGGACACCAGAGGGCCACCAGGGCCCATAATAGGGTGTCCCACGCGGCCACTGTACCTGGTCGCGTGGGACCCATTGTTTTGGCCCACAGAGGGAGTTAGGTGAGGGGTCTGTGCTCATCTCCTTCCCCTTGACAGAAAAACAGCTCCAGGTATTTTCCCAAATTTTCCCGTGCTCCTTTCCTGCTATCCTTGGATCTCCAAGTTTAGGGCAGATTTTTCAAATCTGTTTGGTGGGATTGCTCATTGGTATGTGACTCCTCCACCCATCCAATTATTTTTTGTTCTTATGCATCTTGTATGAAGTATTTTGCTGCACTTGGTGTCACCTATTATGCTTGGGAAATCCATAGATTTAAGTTTTCTAGTTGATATTGATGCATGATATTGATGTGGAGACTAGTTATGGATGGCTCAATGTTGTTTTAGAGTGTTGCATCTTGATTTTTGATGAATATTGTTTATGGGCAGCAAGGTACCATGTTCAACAAGGGCAAGGCATTGATAGGGATGAGCTCAAGACCAAGAAGAAGTGCATGCAAAGTCTCCCTCAACCTTGATGACCAACATCTTTGGGAGGATTCCGCATACTTTGTGGGAGAAAGTTGAAGATACACACAACAAGATGGCAAGATCCCCATGTTCTTGAACAGTGGGGGATTCAAGAGGACTTCAACATCTTCGCTGCTGCAACTGGGCTACTTCGGTTCACTCAAAACCCACAAGATACATACGAGGAACTCTCGCGAGAATTCCTCTCTACATTCAGATTTGAGGGTCCTGAGCTCCACAGACGCAGTAAGAAAAGTAAGGCACCCCCTCCTACCTTTGTTTGCAAATTTACTATGAGAGGGGAGCGTCTCATTATGTCTCTAGAGGAATTTTGCAATGCCATTGGTGTGGCAACCACGGGAGTTGGGATGAAACCGGTGCTGATTCTAAACCTGAACTTGTTATTTTGGCACTCTATCACCGTTAGCTCTCATGATAGGTTGAATAGGGGAAATTTACTCATATACAGCACCCAAGTTTGAGGTACTTTGTGTGTTTCTCGCAAGAGGATTTCTTGCTAGGGATAACAATTCTGCTTGCACTGGACCGATTGTTTATCTACTAAAATGTGCAAAAGAAAACACACCGTGTGGGTACAACTTGGGAGTTATTCTTGCTAGATCATTGCACACCGCTGTGAGTAGAAATATCACCGATGAAACTCCTATTTATGCTGGTGCTATTGCTACTTTAGTGTATAAGTACATTAAAAATGAGAGAGGTTATGATGATAACATGGGTACTCATGTGGGAAGGTCCAACTTACTTGATTTTACTTTGACTACTCGCATGGAGATAAGTGTGAAGTATGGGGAGGATTATTTCTATACATATTTGAGCACTAGGCTCCCCTGTACTGACCTTTTTGACAGGAGTACCGGAAAGTGGAAGGTAGAGGAGGTGCCGCCACAAGAGGAGCCACAAGCTCCAGAGGTACAAGGCTACCAACCTCAAGAGATGCCACCATACCCAGGCATGCAAGGATACCACATGGCTACTACCCTGGAAGTGGAAGTGGTGGATACGGCCACTATCCAGGATACTAGCTTGATCGCAAGCTTGGGGGAGTGCTTCTCTTCCTCTCCATTCGTTGTTTTATATCACTGTTGCATTGTTATGTTTAGTTTCTTATTCTGAAAATCACAAAACACAAAAATATTTCATTTGTTTCTTTTGGTTATTTGCTTCTGGTCATTTGTATTATGCATCAAAAACCAAAAAGAACAAAAATATTTTCGTTTTCTTGAAACAAACGCAAAAACAGAAGTGCTGAAATTGCTGAAATCTGCTCACTGTTTCATTTTTCATTTATTCCTGTAACTCCGATTGAGCTAAAATTTTAACCACTGCTGCAACATATCATGACCCACACACCTGTAATTTATGAGATTTTTCTGAGGTGTTTGGTAGGGTAAAAACAGTACTGTATGCAGTGACATTTTATGGCAGATTTGAGTTTTATTGCGCAGTTCAAGTTGGGAGAGGAGAACAACGATGATAAGTTGATGTGCATGAAGTGGATGAAAGGTATGACACCTTTGCCGTGCTTATGTAGACTTTTTAATAACAGCAAGTGAGCACATCATGGTTTCTTTAACATCTAGGGAAGTGGTAGCAAATGTTTATCTTCTCCATGTTCTAGTATGTTATATGATGATGCAAGTGAGATATTATTAGTGACAATACTTGGCTGTGTGTTGAATAATTGTGGCTCTAAACAAAGGTCTACGCATCCCATTGTGCTTGCTAAACTTGCCAACCAAAAAGAGTAAAAGTTTTTCAAATGTTAAACATGAAGTCATATGCTTGACAGGCTTAGTGGTTGGGAACTAGCTGAAATGTGCTGACACATGGAAAGCTTTCAACATTGCACTAAATTATATTTAGTTGATATCATGTGCTTTGGTCTATGGATGCTATCATTGCGAAATAAAGGAGGAAACTTAGTAAGTTTGATGAGTGAGAATAATTGGCTAGAGAGACGCTGGGCCGCCAACCTAAGCCATGCATCATTCATGGTGGAAATTTGCAGCGCACCATAGTGAACATTCTATGACGCACATAAATAAAAAGCTACACAAATAGTAAATAAAAGAGTGCTGAGATTGTTCATTGTCTGTTTGTCTTGTTGTTGGGACATGGGCTTGTCCAGGTCCTGGGACAAGAGGTACCCCAGTTGACGCTCTTGATGACGCTTTTATTACTTGCAATGACTGAAAAATTCGAACTTGCTTAGTGGCCCGAGTTGAGTAGCCATGGTGTAGGTACTCGTATTCACGGGCATGAGGTTTCAACCATGAGTTGGTCAAGCATATGAGTCATAATAGGGAACACAAAATGGTTTGTTAAAAATGAGAGCAAGGTTGTAAGCACAATGATTTCACTAGTCAACAAAAGAAAGAATCAAAAGATCTCAAAAATCTTGACATGATTCAATCAATAGCGATGCAAAAACCTTTGTTTATTTCTACAGTTGAGCAAACTCATCCAAGTATTGACATTACATGTTATTTCCCTTGCAGCAAATATAAATGCTTTAACATTGATTAGATATACCTTTGCTAGCATCTTGATTATTTGTTGCTGAAGTTATGAATTGAATGCTTGTTGGTATTAAACAGTGTTACATATGCAAAGCAAAGTTCTTGTCAAAGTCTTTTCATCGCTTCTGCACTACGTTTGAGTTGTTCGAGGACAAACAACGAGCTAAGCTTGGGGGAGTTGATGCATCCAAAATGCATCTACTTTTCCAAGCACTTTGCTTCATAATTTGCTCCGGAATCTTCCCATATTTGAATAAAACTGCTGAATCTGACGCTGTTTTTAGCAAAGTCTCTTTTCTGGCTATTTTTGCAGGAAATAAAATCGGGAAAAATACCACGTCATTTTCTATGGAAAAGGAGGACAACGTGCAAAGGATGGACACGAGGGAGTGCCGGAGGGCCAAAAGGGGGTGCCCCACGCGGCCCCTGTACCTGGCCGTGTGGGCCCACCCCAAATGGGCCTCGGGCACCGCCTCGCCTTCGGTCTTCGACGTACCCCCTCATATATACGGAAAAACGCTTGACCTAAAGGGGGAGAGCTTTCGCGAAACACACCGCCGCCGCCACCACGTTCTTCGTTTCGGGGACAGATTGATCCAGGATTTCTCCTCCGGTGGAGGGATCCGGAGGCCGTCTTCACCGCCATCTTCACCGCCTTCATCTCCATCGACCATGAGCTCCTCTCCATCACCATGTGTGAGTAGTCCGCTGTAGGCATGTGAGGTGGATGGGGATTGGATGAGATTGATCATGTAATGCTACCCGTTGTTCGAGATTTTAGGGGTTTATCTTGAGGATACTTTTGTATTGTGTTGATGCACTTATGCTATGTTTAATGCTTGCTACTAGGGCCCGAGTGGCATGATTTCAGTACTGAACTTATATTGCCTCATCATATATTTGAGTTTGGTATTTATCTGCAAAGTGTATCACCTGCTATTATGTTGAACCTGCGAACCCTAAAAGTGACATATAGGGAAAACAAGGGGGAGATGTTTTAGTTTGAGGATTCTATGTGTTCATGAAGTGTTAATGCATTGTTCCGGTCTATTCGAAAGGGTAGACCTTAATTACCGTAGTTCCAAGTTGGCCCCGGTGAAATGGGCGGGTAGGACAATAGATGTTGTGCAAATTCTCTTGGTTAGTACGCACAACTAATTATGGAACACATACCTACATATATCGGAGTTAGAGATACGTCCCATGGCTAGCTATATATTATTATATGATCAATCTTATTCATGCAACACCCCGCTGTCACCTCATGCCTACGTTTTAATCCTCTGAGTTACACCTTTATTTTTCCGGTGAAAACTGGGAAACACTTGTTTACTGTTGTTGTTCTACTTGTTACTTGAATCATACTACTGACATAATTACTGCTGCTGCAAGTTCATTGATATACAGTGTGGTTGAGAGTGACGCCTCAATTGTCAAAGTCTTATTGATATTGTTGTGTTCCCATCGTGTCGAACTATAAATTTGGGTAATACTTCCCAACGAAGATTTCAGCGATCCCCTACACTTGTGGGCATCAGCTGCCAGTGTTCTTTAGTTTTTCCCTTCTTACTTGTCTTTTCGCTGGCATTCGAAATTCAAGTGAAGCAGATATTAACAAATATGCAAAATATGTTTATAGTGCATACAACAACCATTCTAGACACACATACCTTTCAAAAATCTCTCTTGCTACGGCTTTTGATGTGTCTGAAGCTGCTTCTGCTGTTGTTGCGGTTGCTTCTGCTGCTGCGGCTGCTTCATCTGCGCCCCATCCTTGGTCTTGTACAAATACAGAGGGGACTGGATTGTTGCATTTCCTTTGAATGTGCCCCTCTATTCCACCTCTTTTGCACAGACACCTCTTTACGGGTGCACCCTCTGGACCTCCTCTTATTCTGTTTGTCCTTGGCCTTCCAGGTGCTCTATTTAGCGCTCGAGGGTGTAGATAGAATCCTGGATTATACTCATCCCATTGTTCTCTTCCCAATAAAGCAGGCACGTTATCAGCATATGCTGCCTGAAACTTGGCAACAGAGAAATATTCAGACACATATGGATCAACTTTGCCCTTTTCGCCTCCGATGAGGTTCAGGAAGTACAGGGCATGTATACATGGCTTGCCACTGATCTCCCATCGCCTACAACTACATGTCTTGTTTGCCAAATCACTAGTAGGAAAATGCCTTTAGTGGCGCACCTTTTTGGAATTCTGTTGCGCACCCGCAACTTTGCTGGGTGCACCATAGAATTGTCGCCACTAAATTATAATTCTGTGGCGCACCCAGCCACAGAAACTCCAGGATTTTGTGGCGCACTCCCAAGAATGCGCCACGGAATGTATTTTTCGGATTTAAAAAAAAAAGCGGCTGCCACCACAGCCACCGCGGTCGTGCTGGGAGCTTTTCACGCCGGCGAGCTCCTCCACCTGCCTCTTCATCTCCAGCGCACTCGATGATCTCTGCCTCCTCCTTGATGCGGACGACGATGGTGTGACGGAAGGCCTGCGTGAGCGCCTCGGTCTTGGAGAGGTCGAGGGAGAAGAGCTCGGATGCGGCGACGGACGCGGAGGGCGTCTCGGCGCCGAGCGACTTGGCGATGCCCATGGCAAGCGCCGTCTTGCCGGTCCCCGGCTGCCCCACGAGGAGGACGGCGCGGCCGGCGATCTTGCCCTGGCGGATGAGCTGGAGGATGAGCCCGGCGGCGCAGCGCGCGGGCAGCTGGCCGACCATACCCTCGGAGGCGTCACGGGCCTCGAGCGAGGAGTCCAGCCCCAGCCCCCGGATGTGGGAGTGTGCGCCGATCCACTCGATGTGGGTCAGGTCGCGGCTCTCCGACAGTCGCTTCAGCTCCGCCATGGTCGCGGCTCTCCGACAGCCGCTCTCGCCAGCCGCCGTGGAGCGTAGGACGGCGGGGTTGCGTGCAGTGCCCGTGGAGGAAGAATGGGGAGGGGCGACGTGGGAGGATGTGCGGCGGCGGGGTGAGAGAAAGGGAGACGCGGGTGGGGTGCGGGGTGGGACAAAGTGCCAGAGTGGGGTGCGGGGTGGGGTGCGTGGTGGGTTTGACGTTGACCAGCTTTGGATCTGGCGGAAGATATTTTGAAATATGATTGTGGCGCATCTTCCATATGCGCCACAGAAAGGTGACTTTA
>CAMZMU010000099.1:2476039-2601386 GCA_947311845.1 Poa pratensis
GGGTGGACCAAGTCTTCTGTAACTCGGAGCAGGCCAAGTCTTCTCTGGCTGGGGCGAATTATCCAGCCGGCCTGTCTCACCTCGGAGTAGGCCGAGTCAACCGCGCCCAGGGTTGGGCCGAGATCCGGTTAGCCCGGCATAGAAGTACCTCGGACTGGGCCGAGGTCCCAAGTCCTGGTGGACCGAGTCAACTCCCCTGCCTCCACCCGGCCGGATCCGTCCCCGACCTCGCGACCTCGACGTCTCGCCATCCCCGCGGCTCGCACCTTCTCCGGCTGGCCCCGGCGCCCCGCCTCCGGCGTCCCAGCTCGCCCCGGCCCCGTCCTCGCCATCCCCGCATCGCCTCGACCTCGCCGAGCCGGATCTCGACGTCCTCGACCCGGCCGCATCCCGCTACTCCGCCCCTGCTTCCTCGACCCGGCTGCGACCTGCCATCTTCTGCCTCGACCCGGCCGCGCCGTCCCAGCGTCCGACCGCCCAAGATCCGCCCCAAGCTGTGCCCTCGCCGTCCCCATGCCGTGCTCCGCCCCCAGCTGGCCTCGGCGCCCGCCTCCGGCCGCTTCACCCCGGCATCCCGCCTGGCCGGCATGGCCGCATCCGCCTGGCCGGGTCCTCTGCTCCAAGCCCCGCAGCTCCTCCAAGCCGCTACCTGCAGTTCGTTGGCTGACCTCGGTCAGTTAACCTCGGGCAGGCCGATGTGCCTCTGGCTGACCGAGGCTGGGTGGTCCGAGTTGACCCAGGCCTCGGGCCTTCTCCACCATACTACTCCAGAGCCGGATCATCGTAGGAGGAAGGAGATCGCGTCTCCAGGCCTTCTTCGCTACATCGACCGGATCATGTCTTCGAGACAGCGCCCAGCACCGAGTCGTCTCCAGCGATTCCTTCACTCGGTGGATGTCTGCCGACATACCACAATCCGAGTCCACTTCGACCGACGCCGAGACATCCCTAACCGGATCATCTCCGCCGATGCCGGGGCATCCTTATCCGAATCATCATAAATATCTTCAGGAGAGGATAAGAAGAGGACGTGGAGATTCAGAAGACAACGGCTAGAAGACAAAGGAAAGGACAGCATCTACCGGAGATGCCGGAGACAGAAGCTAGAAGACAAAGGAGCCCAGTCAACTCAGTGCTACAGTGCATGAACAGTGTTTCTTGTCTGTTTGACCTCTCACTTGTCCCCTGGGCACCTATATAAGGCACCAGGGGGAAGAGGCTAGGAGGCTCCCGACGCTGGCTCATTTCCCCCTTTGGCTTAGCTTCTTCTTCTTCCTTGAGCTCCTCTCCATGGCTAGCTCCTCACAGCTCAAGGAGCACTTGTACAAATCATATACAAAGAGGAGAATACACCAAGTAGGCTAGTGCTGCAGTAGGGGTTTTACCTCCTCACGAGGGCCCCGAAGCAGGGTACATCGCGGTGTGCTTGCGTTCTTGCTTGAGTTCTTGGTTTCTTGAGTTCTTATTTGTGTTCTTGGCTGTTCTTGCTCGTGTGCGACTCCATCGCGCAATCCCTCCCCGAATCCACAAGCATCCGTTCGGCCCCAGAATAAGCCACCCCGTGGCATCTGCGTGATTCCCACCACGACAGTTTTAGTCCCGTAGGAGGTTTCTCTTGTGTTACCAATTCGGTTAGTCAATTAGTTAGGATTCCTTCTTTTCCTCCAAGTCAATTGTAACCCACAGGCTATATTTTGCCCTGGGATCGTTATCACGATCAAGCAATGAAATAAACACAAACCAATCTACGTCCCAGTCCCCTTCTTGTTCGTATCATCCAGCAGCTCTGGGGCGTCGTGGCTACAAGCCCCGACCCCCCATCGAGCACCCCTACAACCTCAGATCAGGGTCGGGGGCTACCCTATCCTCGAGTTCTACCAAGTACACAAACCAATAGACCATAATGTCTACATGTATTTCAGAATACTTCTGTGCATGGTTTCTTCAACATTCTGACATATTGATATTTCTTCAATACCATGGCATAATGATTATCAGTGAAGCTAAAATGCACGGAAATAAAAAAAATGCAGGGCCCGTGGATAGTAGCAGTAACACTTAAAATGAAAAAAAATGGCAGTAATCACTATTTTTAGAGAACGGCTACAGTGGTAGAGGATTTTTTTTTTTGTATATGTGCATTGCCCAACCTTATCCATCAGTTCGAACTTTTGGTTCTATTGGTTGGTGCATAAACTTAATATGGTATCAGAGCATCCATGTTCACATGAGAGAGGGTGTTGAAGTATCTGCGGATTTTCCAGCCTTCTCCATCAGTTCAAACTTTTGGTCCTACTGGTTGGTGCATGTAACTTAATAGCGGAAAGGCAACTTCTTAGCAGTTGAAGGAGAGGCAACTGAAAATAATCTCTACACAAAAAGGAGAAAACATTCTGGTCCAATTGTTTATTAAAAGGAGATATACATGCTTTAACATGCTCAGGGCGTAACACTACTTGTACAGGTAACTTCTCGAGATCATTGTCCACTTAATAGATAATCTACTTCAGTTTAAGATGTGATGAACATACAGTGTATTCAGTTGCATAATATTGCCTACAGTGTCATTGACATAAATAGGTACCTCTGGTGGTACAGCTGTAGCGCTTTTCTTTCCATCCTTTCAGATCTCACAACAGAACGGCCATCAGGCAACCTGAATTATGTCATTAAGTATGGACAAGTGAAACATATTTGGTAATGTTTTTAGTTTGTATCCAGTTGTATACCTCTCCTTGTACAGAACAGGATATATCCTTGCAACTCCAACCAGTGTCCTAGGGACTCGGCCACCAGAAGCTTTTATGCACTTGAACGCCAGTGGGGGTCCAACATCTTTGCCTATGATATGTGCGAGATCATCAATATAATCCATTAGTTTGAAAAGGGATAAGCAGAACAATATGAAACAACTATTCAAGTCCTGACATACAAAATCCCAAAGGATCATCCCATCTTGCACGATAACTGCCATTTACATGGACCATCAATTTGACAGTACCAGATATCTGAAAAATAGTAATAACAAAACAGATTATATGATTGTCATTTTTGCGGCTAATAAAGGCGAAGGAGCATGCAAACCTCATGAAATGACACAGGCCCAGTCCAACCACACAAAGAAGCCCCCATATCTACCAAAATGGAACACATTGAGTTATATAATGTCCCTATGTCCCCATGACAACAAGGTGAATACAGAATAGTACCCGAAGCTTTTGTCCTACAAAAAGCTTTCTTTTCTGAAGTTGCTCTGAAAGTGCTACATCTAATGACGCTTCTAGTGCATACCTGTGAAAAGGCAAACACTCAAAGTTGCTGACATCTTTCAGTTTAATCGGATAGCAACAAAGATAATGCAACCACGTACCATCCATCAGTTAATTCAATGTGTGCAGTATTTCCTTTATCAGCCAACACGCTTTTATTTCCAATGATGTCCTCGTTTTCTTCTCTCCTGCCAGCCTCCGACTTCGAGTTATTTACGTTGGGATGAGAGTAAATAGCTGAAATGCACAGCACCATCATCAAAGATGGCAGAGCATTTCCTTCTAAAATTTTCTTAATTGCTGATCGATGGCCACTGTTCACCTCTCGGTCATATCTAAAATGCATGAATTTCATGAATCAAATCATATGCATCAATGCAACTGGAATGGCAGAAAAGGCATGTTAGTTATCTCACCTATATTTCAGCTCATCAAAAACATTACCAACTGTCAAGAATTTGCCAGCTGCTTTAGTTGGATAGCATCTCTCAAGTGAAGAAAGTTTCCACACGATCCACTTGTAGTGATTGTTCACCCATCTAGAACAGAAAGATCAAGTTTTAATGTTCAGAATGTACTTATTATTTGGAGCATCTCCAGCCTAACTCTATGTTATGTCCAAGGATCAAAATATCATGGTTTTATTGGCATCATATATGCAGCAGAACATGTTAATCAAAATAGTTTAATCTTAACGTGATGCAGCAACAACAACAAAGCAGAGGAGACCACCGAAAGCAATTTTTAAATAATATGGACTTAAAAACACATCAAATGATGAAACAGGAAAAGTAATGGTCAAACACTTCGCCTCTTGAAAAAGAAGCACAAATGGAGTTATTTCTGACCACAAAGCTAAATTGAATATTAAAATATATGCCATTCAGTTCAAGAATGATGTCTACTCTTTAGTTGCGTATGTCAATGAAGCACCACAGGCAAGCAGCATCTTCTGAAATTCTTCTGCACCAGTATCCGTATTATAAAACTTGTACTTCTCGGCTCCTTTTGAATCCATGAGCTTCACTTCATCTGTTAGATGCTCCGTCTGGTCACAAGATTAAAATTAACATTTAACGGGGAAATGTGGGGAACATGCAGGAAATGATATGCATTGTACTGTACCAAAAAATTGAAGCAAGGAGGACCACCGAAATACTCTTTCCAAGTTTTCTTTTTATGCTGAAAAGGATAAGATGCAAACAGCTTTGTTCGACAGGTAGTGATCTGAGTTGTTGGTAGCTTGGGTACTCCTGTAAAAAATAGTTCAACCAATCAAGTAGGACTTAGTTTCAAATGAGCTAGTATCTATGTATCAGCAATCAGCAATCAGCAATCAGCAATCAGCAATCAGCTTACCAGCAGAGGACTGTTTGTTGCTGCTTATAGGTGCGATGAACCTAACCATTTTCAGCAAGGGCATATCAGAAGCATGCTATCAAGGAGTTTATAACTTGCTAACAGGGATGCAAATCAAAGGACCTGGAAGAGCGTGGCCGTTTAAAGGGAGATGGGGAGCTTCTTCCCACAATTCTTCTCTTCTGATTAGCAACATGATCAATATCTCCAGAATGTGTACCCATGGAGTTAGTAATGTCAACCAGCGCTCCAGCTGGCATATGGAGCCATCGTGTATTATCTTTAGTGTCCTTCGCATCGTAATTTTCAGATAAAAAACTAGAAGAAGACTTTGGAATCTTTGGAATTTCACTGATTGAATGAGCCCCCATATGAAACATATTGGCACTTTCATTAGCCACAGGGGTATCAGTTACAGCATGTCCAAAGGATCTAGTGTGCTTCCTATCAGACATTGCTTGGTGCGATGTTTCTATTTCAGGTTTTCCATTGGTCCTACTTATTCTTGATGAATCAGGTCCACCTCCTTTTGGGGGAACAGTTGTATTTGGTATCTTATCTTTACCACCAGATGCCAAAGAGTAACCTAGTGAAACCACCACATCAGATTCACCCAGAAGGTTTTTCGCACGTTGAAGTGCATCACTAGAAATAGCCATTGATCTGCCTCCCCCGGTACTGAATCTGATAGAATGCTCACCGGAATCAAAGACTGTGTTACCAGAAAGTTCGAATGGCCGATGTGGTTCCTTGTGCACTTGATTTTCCCTCTCAACGGCTATTTTTGTACCTAGCTTATCCCCCACGTGTCCAAAAAATTCTGATGAAAGGGTTTTCTCTTCCAAACCCAACAAAGTAGCAGCTCGAGACACGCCAACTGAAGATATATTTACTGTTCTTGCACAGCTTATCTTGAGAGGTGAAGTAAAGACAGGAAACTGTTTGTCCATGTTGAGGAGCTTATGATTATCTGGTGAAGAACAACTCAAGATCAGAACTCATTAAAAGGCCAATGTGCACCAACTGAAACACACAAAACACATATTACTTATCCCTTTGAATTAACTTTTGCAACATTATATAAGAAACAAATGCATGTTATCACATCAAGATGCCACTCCAGGCCTGACTGGATTATTGGACTGCTCACGCTGATCATACATTCTATTCTACTCCTTCCGTTCATAATTATAAGACGTTTTAGATATATCACATGGTGGATAGATACATATTGCAATGAGTGAACATACACATTAAAATGTGTCTACATGCATGTAGATATATGTGTATGTGGATATATGCTAAAACATCTTATATTAAAAAACGGAGGGAGTACTAGTGAAAATATAAATCCGTTTACTATGAAGAATGATACATTCTAAAGTCAAAAAGCGATAAATAATTGTATCATTTCAAATGAAAGCTGCAACATAATCAGGTTACACGTCGGTGGTTCATAGCAAGCTTTTAAAATTTGTAAACTTGATATAAATTTCAACTAAAAAGCATTCAAACCCTTGGATTAGCATGGCAATCAAGTAATTCACATGACATGCTCTTTGATGGTTAGCTAAGCTATCGATGCCGCCTGGAATTCTACAAATGAACTACAGTTTACAGGACAGATTGAGATTCAACACTATGCATATACAGTCGTCTTTTGAAATTAAAGTAGCAGTTAGTGCATCGGTGAAATAGTCTCAGAAAAGTTTGATGCGCCGTTATACCTTCGTTTATATTGCCTTCTTCCTCCAGAACAGCCCTTGCGTTCTGTACTGAACTTTCACTGATCAAGACCGACTTTCCAGATCCTGTTCGAAACATTGGCAGTTGACCTCCACGGTCTTCGTATCCTTTCAAAATAATATATTATACGTTAAAGGAATGGGAAAAGGAGTCGTTTCTTTCTAAATTCAAATGTAAAAAGCCCCCACTATGTAACCTAGTGACTCCAAAAACTACCTGTCTCCGTGAAGTTTCGTTGCTCCAACAGAATACTGGCCTTATGGATTGATCTTCTACTTTGGGGTACAAACATCTGTAATCCAGCTTGTAATTTTGTATCTTCAACAAAGGCTTCTCCAATGTTTCTATTTACTGGGTTGCACATACTAGGCAAATGTTAATTCAGGTGCAGACTAAAACAAGTTTTTATATCTACTGTTTCAGTCTATCTCATGAAACTCTTAATTCAGAACATTAAAAAACCACCTTTTATTGCTTCTTCAGCCTCTAAGATAACCGGTACTTTCTTTCCAGTGTACTCACTGGCTAAGGTAGACCTTCCTAATCCAGTTTTGAACACTGAAGTGTCATGGCCACCATCTAATTGAGCTTCATCTTACAGAAAGAAAATTTAACTGTCAGTAAATATATATGCGCATTTCTCATTAGGGATATTATAACTGAGCCATCTAGGAGGCTAACCACACTACTCTCACGATCGGCACTTTCGGCCGTCCGATCCCCCTCTTCCCACGTTTCTGGCCGTTGGATCTGAGTTCAATCCCGCAATGGGCCAGTTATCCCTGAGGGAAGCTGCTCTGGGCATCAAATCGGCCTTATATGGTGCATTTGGGCCGGCTGACGCGCAGAGGCCCAGCAGCGGAACCGGTTACGCTCGCGCTATCGAAAAAAGAGGTCAACGCACCGACGCAAGCGGAGAGAAAAAAGCGCACGGAATCGCCGAGACAGACGCCATCGATCCATCGCGAGGGCACTCAGCGACCCGGCCGCACGCCACCCGCCCGGCCGACCAGCGACGTGGCCGCCCAGGCGTCTGATCGTGGGCGATGCGAGCCATCGACCAACCGATTCGGCGGAGTGCACGAACCCAATCGCATGCAGATCGGTCCTTGGAGAATCCAGCACCGATGCGGCAGCGACCGCCGACCTTTCATCCCCTGTTGATGAGCCAGGATAGGCGAAGCACCGCTGCCTTCAAGCCAGAGTAATTTTTCAGTTCGTGCAAACCAATAATGGCAGCTATCGTGGGCAGCTCGCCGGCCGAGTGATGATGGGTACGTTATTACTACCGATGCCTCACCCTGGCTATATATTCTATCGTTGCATGGAACTCTCTCACTGCCCCTTCTCCTCTGGCTTCGTAACCTCCAGGATCGATGATTCCTTGCTAGGTCTCTTCTCTCTCCTACAAACTCCCCCTTTCCACCCAATAATTTCTACCGTCTGTAAAATCCTAATTTTTTGGATTCTAATTCCTTGCAGGTTGTGTTCATGCTGGCTCCCATTAATCCATTCTGTTAAATCTTGGAGTCTTGTCGGGTTTATTAGATCGTTGAATTCTTGATTGGACTATATTCGCAATATCTGGTGGCCAGGTCAGTTCCATAGCTGAGCTGCTTACATTATAGCCTTAAATTTCGTTACTAATGTTCAAAAAGCAATAAAAAATGCCCTGTTATGCAAGCCAAGCATATGTTTTACATAGATGGACTGGCGTTGTATTTATCGAACTACCTCCACATATGTTGGCTAACGATAAGAATAATGTACACATCGATTCATCTGCAGATCTTGACTTTGTTTTTATTTCCAGACAGGTTTATGAAAGAGTTTTTGTTTTTTCAGGAACTTTCGTGCTCACTGGTAGGCATTGCTCTGTTGAGGCTGGACACATGGTGTGTGACACCTCCATTTGTGGAAATATCTTCCGTCCAGGAGCTTGTCTCTTTCCATTTTCAACTCTTGATATGACAATTTTCTCCGGTATGGTATCCAGTTATCCACATGCACGCCATGAGAACGTTGATAGCTATAGCTCCACAATATTTATCGGCAGGGTTAACTCCTTGATGTTCGTAGGTCATTTTTTTAGCTGCCAGGAATACTGTAGGACGATCAAATCAAGTGTTCAATCAGGCAAGAGTGGAGAAAGGTGCTTTGTCTTTTTACATTTGGTGGTATGGAGCTTTGGGAAGATTTATGCAGCTAAGGTTTTCCTTCTTTTCGGAGTAATTGTATTAGCAATAACATTACCAAGATGTAGAATATATTTACAACTGTACCCTATTGTACGTGTCAAGAAGCTACAATGAATTTAGTAAATCAAAGCTGACCAGCTAATCTTTTTTCTAATCCCTGAATCGAATACCATTGAACTCGAGTAGGATCAAGCATTGACGTCCAAGGCAATACACATACAATTTGGAGTTTACAATGGACCATACATATGCAGTTAATAAGTTTGCTATTAGATTAGTTGCATGCTCAGCACCTAATTTTGCAGTTTCAAAGTGTTTAACAATCTGACATTAACCTCTGTTCCATGAAGCCTAGGTTCGTCGCTGCCACCGTCATCACCACCAAGAGAGTTCGATAGAGGGAGAGGAGAAAGGTGCAACGACGCGGTGAGCTTGGTAGACACTCAGTGAAGGGGCAGAACAACGACTTATAAGTTAGACCGACTTGGAACCCTGTTCCTTCCTTTTCCAACACTCATAAAACAGTTCATAGAGTTAAGCAAGCTCTCATAAAACATAATTTGTTCAGGTTTCTATGTTCCATGTTGAAAATTGCAATATATATATGAATCCAACACTCTTGTCATGTTCCCATAGAGAAATCAGTTCATAGATAGTTTGGAGTTGTAGAATACACATACGTAGAATGTAGATTGCCTTCGTGTGTTGTATGGTTGCTGGCTGTGACAAGAGTACTTCTTTGTGAGTTTTTTTCTTGCTGATTCTGGAACTTGTGTGTGTGGCTTTGTATTGATGTAGATTTCCTTGTAGCAATGACCGGTCATAGTATTTGAGGTTTTCCTTCTTTTCCGAGTAATTGTATTAGCAATGACATTACATATGTAACTGAGAGAAAACAGGTCTTTATAAGGATGGACGGGTTGTTCCAGACCTGACAAGGAGACGACAGCCTGATATTTATTTATATATATAAAGTAACACGGCCATGCTCCTACTTTGCTCACGGTACAAGATGTTTTAACTACATTAACAATTGCTAAGTTGTCTGTTTAGCATCGAGAGGGATTTTTAGTATGACTTTGTCCAGAGCAGATTAAATGTACTCAAAATACACTTTAAATTGATACTTTAATTACTTTACATATATCAAACTACTCAGTTAGATTAAAAATATATTTTTCACCAATTTAAAATTATATAATCCTAATGTACGGGCGCGGCAACGCGCGCCTAAATGATCTAGTAAATTGAGTAACAAGAGCACGCTTAGAAAAAACATGGTGTGTGTTTCGGGAGCAATTTACCATCCAATTCCTTTGCAATATTCCTTGGCTCCAGAACTGCGCTTGCCCTCTTAACTGAGCTCTTATTTATAGCAACTGACCTCCCTGACCCAGTTTGAAACAATGGCAAGTGGTTGTCATCCACCTGATTTTTTCCTACTTGAGAGGACGAAAAAAGGTTATTTGGTAAAAGGAAAATCCCAGATGTGTCGGTAATATTATTTTCATGCTGTTCAAATTATAACTAGATAACACACAAGCACAAAACAAGAGTATATTTCAGTCAACTTCAGAAAATCAAGTACCTTGCATTGCACTATATCCGTTCGGTGTAACAGTTCTATCACTCATGATCAAACTGGTACTCGACAAAACAGACCTTGGCGTCTCAGTTTGAAAAGTTGTGGCACAAACACCATTACCTCCATGTCCTGAATCTAAAAAAAAACAGGTAAGTAATGCTGATCTTGAGAACTAACTTTAAATAAAATAATTAGCACATATGTTCATTTACCAGTTGTATTATTTTTTTCTCCCTCCAATACTGCCCTTGCCTTCTGAACCGAGCTCCGGCTCAAGGCAACAGGCTTCCCTAATCCTGTTTGGAACATTGGGAACTGGCAGTCAGTATCCCAATGTCCTACACAAAGAAGTAACCACTTATAATTTGTACCCAGATTTAAATAAATCAAAAGACAGATAGTCCAAGCATTTTTCTTAGGGAACCCAAGTAGTCCAGTCTTACCACTCTTTTCTGTATCTCCCTCTTTCGCCGCACCTCTAGATCTCTCAATGGACCTTCCGCTGATCACGACTGGTCTTCTAGAATCAGTTTGGAACATCATAGGCTGGTCATGCCAACCAAAACTCCCCGTATTTTCTAATAGGAGAGGAAATCCATCAGTACACCAAAAAAGGCGTGTGTTTCGCAATACTTAGGCAAAAGGTTATTCTAAATTCGAATAGCAGAATAATAAAAGCTCACCATCGCTTGTATTATTATCCTTGAAAACAGACTTAGCTTTCTGAATGGATGCCACACTGACTGATACAACTCTACCTGAACCAGTTTGGAATAATGGAAAGTGTTCTGTGCCGTCCACACCTGCTGATAGAGGGGTCCGTTATTAAAAAAGCTAAAGGCATGCTTGTTTTGTTATGACCAAACTATACAAAAAATGTTTATCCTACTCTTCTCATAATTACCTTGTTCTGCAGGTGTTTGTCTGTCCAAAACAGCCCTTGCCTTATCAATGGAGGTCTGGCTCACAGGAACAGGCCTACCAGTTCCAGTATGGAACATTGGTTGTATGGGACCAGCAGCACAATCAACATCTATTGTGCAACAAAATTGACAGCTTTTCAAAAAATGCCAAGGAAAAAAACAAAATATACTAGAAATTCTTGCTAAGAAAAACTATAGAGACATCAATTTGCTGGAGCCTAACTAATATGAAAAGGTTAGGTTATTCCATATTTACAATGGGCTATGGGGTTCAAATGCTCAACATCCAAATAGAATTTCAACTGTAGTAGAACAAATAGTCAGGTAATGCAGAAAATCTGGATAGGTTTACAAATTGTCTCGTTATATATGAATTGTGGCAAACAGTGTGCGTTCCTAAAATTAGCTGGCGCCATATATATATATATATATATAGGTAAATTAACAGATGCTCCCTGGTGCCTGGGCACCTAGATAGAATACAGTACATTTTGGGTATGTAGATGACACCTATACCTCGGGTATGCACATGTTGGGTATCTAGGAGGTACACATACCCTTGGGTATGTGTATTCGAGGTATCTACATGTTATATATACCTCGGGTATGTGTGTTCAATTGTACACGTACATATCAGGTATATATATAAATAACTTAGGTATGTGCACATTATTAGGTATGCATACCCCATAATGTGCATACCCAAAATCATATGTACCTCCTACATACCTAATTTATACATACCCAAGGTATATGCATATGTCTACATACCTAAAACTGTTCATATTCCATCCTGGTGCCCATGCTCCTAGGTGCCCCATCTGAGCTTCCTATATAGGTAAATTAACAGATGCTCCCTATATATATGTGTCATCATGCACAAATAAGTGATAAGAAAGCAGTTGCAGCATTTAGATAGAAAGTAAACAGCTTCCTAATCCTACCTTGTAAAATAGCTCTCGCCTTCTTAATTGAGTCCTTGGCCAGTAAGACTGTTTTTCCTGATCCAGTTTGGAACACAGGGGGTGTGATATTTTTATGCACCGCACCTAAATTTGACAAGATAGCAAATTTAATTCGGCCTCAAGAAAGTACAATTCGCACAATTATGAACCCTGTCCCTAAGCAGCATTTTATGGCGCTTGGTGATATCTTGTCTGTAGAGAGAAAAAGGTGGGAGTACCTCTGAAGGAAACATCCATTTCACCCTCTACATCTCCAAACGGTCGCTCTGAAACAGACAATTCATCATGGTATGAAACAAAAATAGAAGAGTTTGACCAAAGCAAACCGAGAGCTCTTACTTGTCATCTTGTTAACACACGCCTCCTGGGGCTCCTCCTCCCCGCCGACCAGCGCCCTGGCTCTCCTTATAGCACTCTCGCTGGCAGCCAGTGACCTCCCCGATCCAGTGCAGAAGAGCTGACCCTTTCCTCCTGTTTGGACGATTGGTTCAATCGGCTTGCTCCGGGCTGCAGAAAAAACAGTAGGCCAATCAATCATCAGCAGTTAAACAAGATGATTATTTGGCCAACGCCGAGACGGGAGAGCCATTTCAGGACAGAGAAGGGGGGGTGAAGATCGAGGCGAGGCGGTACCTCGGATGAGGAGGTCGGCCATGGACATGGAGTCGACGCGGCATCCGTCGGTGTCATCCCAGCCTAGGGTTTCGAAGGCATGAGTGAGGAGTCGTCGGTATCTGTACTATGAAATCCAAGCGGCCGGGGATAAGGTACCTTCGACGGCGGCGGGCGGCGGGGCGTCGGAGTCGGGGGCGGGGGCGGGGATCCAGACGAGGCGGCCGTCGTGCCCGCCGCAGACCTGCCACCTCCTCAGCATCTCTCGCTGCTGTGGCGGGCGGCGACGATTCCGATTTGGTACTAGTACTAGATTGGGGGCGATTTTGGAAAGGAAATGGCGGGCGCGCTCTTTTTACGTTTCGCGCTCGCTCAACATGGCCCAACTGTGGGAGCGTCATCAGTCCCTGGCCCGGAAAAAACTCGATCCGGGCCCAAAAACGGGGCAGCCCACATACTCTTTTTTTTTAAATTTGACGATAACAGCGAGCGCTGTGATCTTTTCTATTAAGAGAGAAGCAACACATAGGGTAGTCTGTTACAGAGATTTACAACACAGGGAACTTAAAACCAGTAAAGAGAGGCAAAGCAAACTGCAGCGCGCCAAACCAGGAGGCTCCTTTCAGCCCGAATTTCGCCCAGGTGGCGAACTCGGAGTAAATCTTGTCGCACACCTCAAAGAAGCTTGTGCTCTTGTTGTTGAATATCATGTCATTGCGCTCTCGCCAAATAAACCACCAGACCGTCATGACTAGTGATGAGAAGTGACTTCGCCTTTGAGCTTCTAGGTTGTTCAGAGCATTTAGCCACCACTCTTGCTAGGGATGGCAATGGGTACCCATTACCCGCGTACCCTGCGGGTAAAAACCCTATTAGGGTAAGGGTTTGGGGACGAAAAATACCCGTGGGTATGTAAATGGGAAAATCTCGTACCCATCGGGTAGAGAGGGTACGGGTATGGGTTCGTATAACCCATACCCGCGTACCCATGTACCCTTCTAAATCTGTGACAAGTGTGTCTCCCAATAATAATAACCTAATGTACCTACTATTTGTTTCCAATCATGCGATGCATGATGCCGCGAACGATATTGGGATGCTGGTATTTTTAAGTATGTGCTGCTGGTTAAAGTTATATGATTATATGATGTTGTTTAAGACTATCTTGTACTCAATTTGTTGTGTTGAAAATGCGGGTATTTTTACCCGCGGGTACCCTTTTACCCTGTCGGGTGAAGGGTATGGGAAAAAGTTATACCCGCTGAAGGGTATGGGTACGGGTGACGGGCAAGGTTGAGGGGACGGGTAAGGGTATGGGGTGGCCCCACCCTTACCCATACCCTGCGGGTGCCATCCCTAACTCTTGCAGGCTACATAAGTTCTGTGCCGGCATCAAATCCATGGAGAAGTTGAATCTTGTTAAACAATATCCCCAAACTCCGGTGGAGAACGGGCAGGAGGCAAAAAGGTGAGAAGGAGTCTCAAATCCTAGGTTGCAAAGGGAACAGAGAGAGTTGTGAGGCTAGTTGCGCTTCGCTAGGTTATCGGCAGTGAGACATTTTTCATGGATGGCTGATGTGTGTGAAGTACACGTTCGTCAGCATACCTCAAGTGTAAGGTTTGATGAGTACAGCAGCAAGTCTTCCCTCAGTTATGAAACCAAAGTTATGAAACCAAGGTTTATCGAACCAGTAGAAAATCTCGATGCTACGAAGGTGTCAACGGCGTCATAAAACTTGGGTGTTGAAGGGGATGTTGAGGCGCCTTGTGCTCCCTGACAATGGTGCCAGAAAACTTGCTGAGCGTAGTTGACGTGGAACCTGCACACAAGACAATCAAACTACTTTGCCCCGACGAGACAGTGAGGGTGTCAACCTCACCGGCTTGCTGAAAACAAAGGATTAGATGTATAGTGTGGAAGATGGTGTTTACTTGCAGCGAACAAAAGAGAACAATGATTGCAGTAGGTTGTATTACAGATGTAAAAGAATGGACCGGGGTCCACAGTTCACTAGTGGTGTCTCTCCAATAAGATAACTAACATGCTGGGTAAACAAATTACAGCTGGGCAATTAACAATATTGATAAGTGCATAAACATGCATGTGCAAGTGTAGTGTTGACTATGAGATTCATTTTGGCATTACGACAAAGTACACAGACCGCTATCCAGTATGCATCTGTGCCTAAATAGTCCACCTTCCGGTTAGCATCCGCACCCCTTTCAGTATTAAGTTGCAAGCAACAGACAATTGCATTAAGTAAAGTGCATAATGTAAACAACACATTAATCCTTAGACAAAGCATTGCTGTTTTACCCCTAGTGGCAACAACACATCTACAACCTTAGAACTTTCTGTCACTATCCCAGGTTAAATAGAGGTTGAACCCAACTATCATGCATAAATACCCCCTCTTGGAGTCACAAGTATTCATTTGGCCAGAGTTTCAACAGGCAACGGAGAGCATGCAAGATCACAAATGACATAGACATGATAACACAATAATCAACTTGACATAGTATCAATATTCATCGGATCCCAGCAAACACAACATGTAGCATTACAATAAGATGATCTTGATCATGATAGGCAGCTCACAAGATCTAAACATGATGGCACAAGTGGAGAAGACAACCATCTAGCTACTGCTATGGACCCATAGTCCAGGGATGAACTACTCACACATCACTCCGGAGGCGGGCATGGTGGTGTAGAGCCCTCCGGTGATGATTCCCCTCTCCGGCAGGGTGCCGGGGAGAGCTTCATAACCCTCCCGAGTTAGGGTTGACGACGGCGGCGGCGGATATGTTCTGGATGTATTTCTCGGTGTTTTAGGGTTTTCGCGTCGGGAGGAATAAATAGGCGAAGGGGCGGCGTCGGTGGAGTCCCGAGGGGCCCTCCTCACCTGTCGGCGCGGCCAGGGGGCCCACCGCGCCAGGAGGTGAGGAGGCCACCTCGTGGCTCCTCTTCGTCTCTCCTTCGGACTCCGTCACGGTGTTGGAAAAATAGGGACTTGGCCTTTTGTTTCGTGCAATTCCGAGAATATTCGCAGAAGTAGTTTTCTGGAACCAAAAACAGCAGAAAACAGGAACTGGCATTTCGGCATCTTGTTAATAGGTTAGTCCCGGAAAATGCATAAAAATGATATAAAGTGTATATAAAACATGTAGCAATTGGTATAATATAAGCATGGAACATCAGAAATTATAGATACGTTGGAGACGTATCAAGCATCCCCAAGCTTAGTTCTACTCGTCCTCGAGTAGGTAAAACGATAACAACAAATAATTTCTGAGGAGACATGCTTTCACACAATCTTGATCAATATTGCAAGGCTCATGTCATGAATGAAGTGACTCAAAGCAATTGTCTATAGTTTGCTAACAGATAAATAAAGAGTAAACAACTGAATCACATAAGCAAAAACTTTTCATGAATAGTACTTTCAAGACAAGCATCAAAAAGTTTTGCATAAGAGGTAACTCATAAAGCAATAGATTCAAAGTAAAAGGCATTGAAGCAACACAAAGGATGATAAAGTTTCAGCAATTGCTTTCAACTTGTAACATGTATATCTCATAGATAGTTGTCAACATAAAGCAATATAACAAGTGCAATAAGTAAACATGTAAGAATCAATGCACACAAAGTTGACACTAGTGTTTGCTTCTGAGATAGAAAGGAGTAGGTAAACTGACTCAACAATAAAGTAAAAGATAGGCCCTTCGCAGAGGGAAGCAGGGATTAAATCATGTGCTAGAGCTTTTTAAGTTTTTGAAATCATAAAGAGAGCACAAAGTAAGTTTTTGAGAGGTGTTTGTTGTTGTCAACGAATGGTAGTGGGCACTCTAACCCCCTTGTCAACCAGACTTTCAAGAGCGGCTCCCATGAAGGACGTTATCTCTACCAGCAAGGTAGATCATCCCTCTTCTCTTTTGTTTACACATGTATTTTAGTTTCTTTATAGTTGACACTCCTCCCAACCTTTGCTTGTGTAAGCCATGGCTAACCGAATCCTCGGGTGCCTTCCAACAATCACATACCATGGAGGAGTGTCTATTTGCAATTTAAGCTGCTTACTGATAAATCAGGGCAAAACATGTGAAGAGAATTATTAATGAAAGTTGTAATTAATTGGGGCTGGGCACCCCGTTGCCAGCTCTTTTTGCAAATTATTGGATAAGCGGTGTATATGCCACTAGTCCATTGGTGAAAGTCTGTCAGAAGTAAATGACAAGATTGAAAGATAAAACACCACATACTTCCTCATGAGCTATAAAACATTGACACAAATAAGGAGTAATAAAGTTTTGAATAGTTTAAAGGTAGCACATGAAGTATTTACTTGGAATGGCAGGAAATACCACATAGTAGGTAGGTATGGTGGACACAAATGGCATGGGTTTTGGCTCAAGGTTTGGATGCACGAGAAGCATTCCCTCTCAGTACAGAGTTTTTGGCTAGCAAGGTTGTTTGAAGCAAACACAAGTATAAACCGGTACAGCGAGACTCAAATAACATTACCATTGATAGTAGGAGGCTTACTAGCATGTGAAACATTAGCATTACTAGTGGTGGTGATAGTACAAACTCTAGCTATACTATTCTCTTTATCAAGTTTTTCCTCTCTTTCCCACCTAGCATGCAATTCAGCCAACATCCTAATATTGTTATCAATTCGAACTTGGATGGCATTTGCTGTAGCAAATGACTTAGTATCTTTAACTTCATTAGGCATAACTTTCAGTTTCAAAAGATCAACATCAAGAGCAAGACTATCAACCTTAGAAGCAAGAATATCAAATTTTCCAAACTTTTCCTCAACAGTTTTATTGAAAGATTTTTGTGTACTAATAAATTCTTTAAGCATAACTTCAAGATCAGAGGGTACACTTCTATTGTTGCTGTAGGAATTACCATAAGAATTGCCATAACCATTAGAAGGATAAGGCTTATAATTATTGCTACCAAAATTATTCCTATAGGCATTGTTGTTGAAGTTGTTGTTTTTAATGAAGTTCACATCAACATGCTCTTCTTGAGCAACCAATGAAGCTAAAGGAACATTATTAGGATCAACATGAGATTTACCATTCACAAGCATAGACATAATAACATCAATCTTATCACTCAAAGAGGAGGTTTCTTCAACATAATTTACCTTCTTACCTTGAGGAGCCTTTCGGTGTGCCATTCGGAATAGTTGATCATCATATCATCAAGTAGCTTTGTTGCTGCACCCAAAGTGATGGACATAAAGGTACCTCCAGAGGCCTAATCCAATAGGTTCCTTGAGGAAAAATTTAATCCTGCATAAAAAGTTTGGATGATCATCCAAGTAGTCAGTCCATGAGTGGGACAATTCTTTACCAAAGATTTCATTCTCTCACATGCTTGAGCAACATGTTCATTATCAAATTGTTTAAAATTCATAATGCTACTTCTCAAGGATATAATCTTAGCAGGAGGATAATATTTCCCTATGAAAGCATCTTTGCATTTTGTCCATGAATCAATACTATTTCTAGGCAAAGATAGCAACCATTCTTTAGCTCTTCCTCTCAAAGAGAAAGGAAATAATTTCAGTTTTATAATATCCCCATCCATATCCTTATACTTTTGCATCTCACAAAGTTCAACAAAATTATTAAGATGGGCAGCAGCATCATCAGTACTAACACCAGAAAATTGCTCTTTCATAACAAGATTTAATAGAGCAGGTTTAATTTCATAAAAGTCTGCTTTAGAAGCAGGTGGAGCAATAGGAGTGCATATGAAATCATTGTTATTTGTGCTAGTGAAGTCACACAACTTGGTGTTCTCAGGAGTACTCATTTTTGCAAGAAAAACTAACAGGCCGAATTGGTCACACAACTTGGTGTTCTCAGGAGTACTCATATTCGAATCTATTTTTTGAACAGATCTTTCAAATGACATCATGGATGACGTTTATTTCGACTGTAGTTCCTGACTCGCGTGGCGTGCGTTATGCTACGATGGATGGGACGTAACACATAGGTGGGCCCATTTGTGCAGAGCTGACCAAAGACGGTACCGCTTAGACTTGATTTGACCAGACGGGCCCACTTTTTCCAGAGGCGTGATAATGGCTCCTCTTTCTGCGTGCGTAGTGGGCGGAGTGGCCGGCGACGGTTGCCCTCCGTGTTTGCCACGTGTATGGTCAGATTGCATGTGTAATGCACGATTTGCATCTGAATGGTTGTGATTGCTTTTGACTTGTGGTAAATAGGGGAACGGCGCTGGCATTTGTTTTTTACCTGCCATTTGCTCTGCGCGCCGCCCCTGTTCCATCTTCTTCCTTGCGCTCTGCCTCCATTGCTCCTGTGCTAAAGCTTTGCGCGCTCTTCCACCTGCTCGTTGACGATGAAGAAGGCAGCGGGCAACAAACGCTCCGCCTTGACTGCTGCCGCCGCGCCGATGCGGCGGTGAAGAAGGGGAAGAAGATTGCGGCTAGCACATCTGCTGCCGCCGTCGACCTCAAGAAAACCAATGGGGATTGGATGAAATCCACCCTAAAGGAGGCACAGCTGGACAAGCTGCGCGAGGAAGGATTGCTGCCACCTTCCGACCAGCTCCTTGTCCGCGCACCTTCGCCCAAGGAGGTACTTCCCGAGCCTCGCGCTAACGAGCGCGTCTGTTTCGCGGAGTTTTTGCCTAGGGGTTTCTCGCTCCCCCTCCATGATTTTGTGCGAGGTTTGCTTTTTGCCTACGGGGTGCAGATCCATGATCTCACCCCAAACGGTATTCTGCACATTGCGTGTTTCATTACGCTGTGCGAGTGCTTTTGGGTGTTGCTCCTAGTTGGGCATTATGGAAGTCCATCTTCATGGTTCGGCCAAACAACCGAGGCGGCCGAACCTATCCAGTCGGAGGCCTGCAGATCCAAGTGCGCAGCGACACCCGGTACTTCGCGCTGAAGCCAGTCGACTCGGCGCAGGGGTGGAGGAAGAGGTGGTTCTATGTGCAAGTGGACCAAAATGTGGCCCCAGCATTTTCGACTGCTGGTATAGCCGCTAGGACAAGAGCCTGGGACCACGAGCTTTCGACTGAAGAAATGGCGGAAGCAGCACCCATGCTGGAGACAATTGGGGGGCTCCTCAACAGCATCACAGGTGTGCATCTGATTGCCACCTTTGTGAAGATGCGGGTATGGCCACTCGCGCTCGTGCCCATCCAATGTGGGAGTATGAAGGTGTCCTTGACGCCACCCGCATGAGCAAGGAGGAGCTGTCCAGGAGTGAACTAGTGACACATGTGCGGTCAATCACCAGCACAAAACAAAGCGAGCCATGCAACGTCGACTGTCCCGTCGACCCTTATGGGGCTGAAAAGCCTTTGCCAGAGGTTAGTAAATCTTTCGAGTCTATGATCTCCTGTTTTGTTACTCCTCTGTGCATCTTTTTAACTTTTGACTGCTATATTTTGTATGCAGGGCCACTCGACTACCTCAACCCTTCCTCCTCTACCCGAAGATGGCCCATCGTACGAAACAGAGGTGACGGTAGAAGCAAAGGGAGGGGATGAATCGCCTATACCTTCGGCTACCGCTTCACCCTCAGAAGAGGCTGAAGAGGAAGGGGTAGAGGATGCCCAGGGCAAGGAGCATGCCGCGGCTGAGGATGCTAGCGAGGTTTCTGCTCGCAAGCGTCGTCGGGTAGCCCGAGTTGTATCTTCTTCCACAAGCTCACCCGCGAAGGAATCGGATGTTAGGGATGACGGGAACTCAGGTTCGTCTCCTACGACCACAACTGTTCCTTTGGACGTGAGTCCTTTGAACTCGGCTCCTCCTCCTCCTCCGTCGGGTGGGCAGCTACCTTTTGGAGGCCCAAACTTTGACGAACTCGACACCGAGGATGAAGAAGAGCACAGGTTTGCTCCTTTATGTAATAATTAATTGTTTTTATGAATTGAGTACTGCTTCTTTATGCTACATGTCTTTCGATCACTTGAAGTGCTGAGACTGTGCGACCTTCAACTCCTCCAACCGAAAGAGCTCCGACTCCAGACCAGCCTGAAGCTTCTCTTGCTGCTGCTGATGTTGTGCAAATAGTAGCCACAGCTACTTCCATTGAAGCCGCAAAGGTTGCGAGTATGTCGATTCCGCAAATTGGGACTTCTGCTGCCAAGCCTGCGCCTTGGGCTGAACACGTAAGTGTCTTTTGTCGAGTCTTCCTTCTAAGACTATTTGTGTATAGCTTATGTTTGTTTCATGTTCGTGCAGCCCTTCTACCTCAACCTGGTGGAATCAGGTAAAGCATTTGTCCAGGTTGAACAAGAGAGGGACAACCTACGTGCTGCCATGGAGCAACTTAGCCGTAAGTGTTTTTGATTTCTTCATGCCTTTGCTTTCTCGATTGTGAATGACATTTGTCCATCTTTCTCAGGTGACAAGGCAAATGCTGAGTCTCGGGTTAAAGAGTTAGAAGAGACACTCGCCAAGGAGCGCGCGGAGTCGAAGAAGGCCCTGGATGATGCCAAAGACTCCGCCGCTTCACGCGAGAAGAATTATGCTGAACGCCTGGCGAGCCTCACCCGAGACGTAGGCGGTGAGTTGAATCTTTCTCTTTTTGCTTACTTCTTTTTGCCGCTGAATAGTATGTAACATTTTTCTGTTACTTCTGCTTTTTTGAAGGAGCTGTTGGTGCACCAGCACCTGTAAACCAATCGAATGCCGATTTGTCCCTTGACCGCGCAATCGGCGACCTGGATGCCGTCTCTACCCAAGCCAAGGACGCATTCGCCAAGTCTACGAGCACGCTCGGCGCCGTGTTCAAAGATGTGTTCCCATCCAGCCAACCTCCCTCAACTGTGGATGGCTTCGCAGACGTCCTGGGTCCGGGGACCTCGACTATGGCGAATTTTGCTCGCACTTTGATGGTACGCGGCTCAGAGACCACCCTCAAACTCCTTTTAGGTCATGGGATAGAGGGTGACTTTGAAGCTGCTATGTCTGATTTCCCTCGCAAGCCTGGCGGGAAACTGGTGCCCCTAAAGCATTTGAACGAGCCAGCCGCAAAGTTGGCTGAATTTTTTATGGCCACCATGGAACGCCGGGCAGCAGAGGTCGCCGCTCGTGCGAGTAGGGCTAGGTCAGAGTCGATGTCTGAGAAGTAGGGCAGTCGTGCCTTTTTATGCTTTGTAATTAAACTTATGATCATGCGAGTACACATGTGCCTTTGCTACCTTTGCATGAATATAATTTCCTCATTATGATCCTGCTTGCAAAGCTGTATGTTGTTGCTCATCTGAGCTTTGTGACTAGTTTCTCATGAAACTTTTTTATGATACTTGGAACAGAAACAGCCATCCGCTACTTCATCTAGTTCGTCGCGGCATCGTGCCCCTACTCGATCTCGAGCTCAGGTGGCAAACGATTCCGCAGTAATACGTTATATGAAGTCTCGACTCGCAAAACAGGAGCAAGAGCTGGCAAATGTCCGAAGCTAGCTGGATAGGATGAGGGCAAGGCCTGCTTTACCTACCCAACGGGAGGAGTATGTGCTTGGCGAGATGGAGATCGTGAACAGACAGCTCGAGCGTAAGCATGACAGTTTGATCTTGTGAGTTCACAGCCTGTTCCTTTTTGTTCACCCTGCTTGTGTTGCAGTTTTTGTTCAAGATTTCCAGGCGGAGCAGGCTCGCGTGAATGAGCAGTTGAATAATGCAACTGACGAACCTACGACTGGCCGCCAGCACTTTCGATTGGACAAGCACCGAGCACGCATACTCGCTACTCTGCAGGATCGGGTGCTGCGGGGCGCTATGCTACTTCAAATGTGCAGGTCGGCATTCCATCGAATCAACCAGACGCTTTTCCCGACTGGGCCACAACCTCAAGGAATTCACGCTTTGCTCGGGCTTTTTCGGAGTACAGGTCCCCTTCGGGATTTTATCACCCGGAAGCTTGTGGATGGGGCTAACGCCACAATGGCATATCTCCGAAGCCAACGCCCGAATTTGCAACTTCGTCCACCCATGCCTGGATCGTCTTTGTCCCAATCTGATTTGGATGATACAGGCAAACATGCGAGGATGTTGGTTGAGTGCTATCATGCTCAACTTATGGGCCCTGTTCTCCCAGTTAAAGAAGAACCAGAAAATTAGGGTATTTATGTATAGGGAGCAGCCCCCGAGTGTAAATTTGCCACTTGTACGTAGTGCTTATGTATGTATGCAGCCCCCTAGTGAATTGAGTGGGGTTTATGAGAAATTACTTAACATGGAACATGAATTACACAGCCCCCGAGTCTTCGAGTGGGGCTATGAATTTTATGAGAGTTGAATCTTTAACTTATGCCTGTAGGCTCGGCCCCCGAGCATATCGAGTAGGGTTTGAGTATGAACCCAGCCCCCGAGTATATCGAGTGGGGTTTGAGTGTGAACCCAGCCCCCAAGTATATCGAGTGGGGTTTGAGTGTGAACTTAGCCCCCTGAGCATATCGAGTGGGGTTTTTCGTTATTGTGCTAGAGGCGTATTTTTGACTGTTAGTTTGCAGAAATATGAGAAACTTTAAGATAGATATGGAGGAACATATGATTTTATTCCAACTTTTGTTCGACCAGCAGGCCGCCTCATTAAAAACCTTCCAGTCCCCTTAGGTACCCTGGTAAGGGAAAAGAGTGCGTCTGAAACCTGCTGGTTCTTCCAACATTATGCACTATTACATATTTATGCATAGAACTGACGCAGATGCGCCCTTCTATGCATTAGTGTCACTCAATGACATGTTGACCATCTTTGAAGGTTCAGTTGGGTGCTCCTGGTGCTTCGTCGTGTCGTTGATGTCCTTGGGCTCTCTGTCGATTGCCATCTTCTTGCTTTCAGGTGGAAGTGTGCGGTTGTTGGAGATCTCAAGCTCTTCGAGTGATTGCTCCATCCCGTACATCTCAGAGATTTTGCTGAAGTCACGGTCACATGAATCTGACCTTTGAAAGTTTTCGTTGACTGTGATGACTCCCTTTGGTCCTGGCATCTTGAGCTTGAGATAAGCGTAGTGCGGGACAGCCATGAATCTTGCGAACGTCGGACGCCCAAGTATAGCGTGATATTGTGACTTCCAGTCGACGACTTCGAACTCAATCGACTTAGTTCTGAAGTGTTCAGGGGTTCCGAATGTAACGTCGAGCTGGACTGTACCTTTCGGGTGTACTGCTCTGCCTGGGACAATGCTATGGAAGGTGTTTGTCGATTCTGGCAGATTATCGACTGCCTTGTTCATCCTTCGCAGGGTATCCGTGAAGATTATGTTGAGGCCACTGCCTCCATCCATGAAGACCTTGGTCATGGCGTAGTTGCCAATTTGTGCGTCGAGTACAAGGGCTGCGTGCCCTGGTCGGTACACTGCTGGCGGGTGATCCTCTCGGTTGAAGATGATTGGAACTTCGGATCCTTTCAAAAATTCTGGAATAGCTGGTGGTGCCATGACCGCCATGTTGATGTGTCGTGTGTGCAGCTTCTGTTCTCGATTGGATGATCGCCCCTTTTGGATCATGTTCATTTGGCCTCGAGTGGGAGGGTATTGCTGCTCCTCTCCCTGAGGTACTTGATGTATGGCTGCTGCCACTTGTGCTCCTCCGTTAGGTTGTGCGGGTACCATGTATACTGGCGCTGGTTGCATTTGCTGTTGCGCTGGATATGCCTGAGCAGGCTGTGTTTGCTGTGGAACAGAATACACTTGAGTATGCTGTACTTGCTGCGGTGCAGAATATACCTGAGCTTGTTGTACATGTTGTGGCGCAGAGTACACTTGAGCTAGTGCCGCTTGCGTGTGGGTTGCTGCGATTGGCTGTGTTTGCGTCAGTTGTGGCGGAGCGCATCCTTCCTTCTGCAGTCGTAGTACGTACTCGATCGCCAATTGGTCGAATTCCCTGCAGTTCTTTAGTGAATGATTAGAACGTAACCTACCGTCGTCTCCCTTGTATAAGTGAAATCTGCAGTGATCGTCCATCCTTTCCTCGAGTGAGCGCTCTGGCTCCTTATCTGTTTGCCTGCGCCATTCAGGTCTTTTATAATTGTCACGGTTGTCACGCCCACGATAATTGTCACGGCGGTCGTCTGAGCGGTGATCTCGACTGTCTCTGCGGTCGTCAGTACGGTGATCTCGATTATCACGGCTATCTTCAGGACGTTTGTCAGTTTGGTCTCGGCTGTCTCGCGACTGGGTGAACTCTGCTCCTACGAAGCTTGGCTTGTCATCATCATAGTGACGATACTTGCGCTTGCGCCTTCTGTCATCCCTGTAGTTGTCTCTACGATCTCGATTGTCTCTGTCATGGTTGTCGTGTGACGGCGTAGGTTGATTGCCTCTTACTGAGTCTTCTCCGTTTGCCCACTTTGTTGTGATTGCCATGAGTGCTGCCATTGTTTTTGGGTCTTCTCGACCGAGCATCTCTCTGAAATCTTTCCTCCATAAGCCTTCCTTAAAGGCGTCGATTGCCCTATCTTCTGATACATGTCCTATCGAGTTACGAATGGCAGTCCATCGCCTTATGTATGATCGCAACGATTCATCTGGGCCTTGCTTACATGTCTTGAGCTCTTCAAATGTTTTAGGCCTGTCACACAAGGGTCCGAAGTACCTGACGAAGTCATCGCGGAATTGCTCCCACGAGTCGTAATATGACTCGGGTAGCGATTTGAGCCAATCGCGAGCTGCTCCTTCCATCATGAGTTGTATGTACTGCATCGCTGTAGTTGTTGTGCCACGCTGACAGCCGACAGCTAATCTGTAATCTTCCAACCAACCTGAGGGTTCCTGCTTGCAGTTGAATTTTGGCGTTGTTGCGAGTGAGAATTTCTTGGGCATGCGAGCTTCTCGAATCCGTCGGGTGAAACACAATGCTCCACATGGCCCTATGTCAGCCCCTGAGTCAGAGCTGCTGCTATATGACCTTCTGGATCGGCTCCTTCGATGGCGCGAACTTCTTCTATCGCTCCTTCCCCTGGGGCTTCGACTGCGACGATCCCGATCTGTTCTCCATGCGGGGGTAGCTTGTGTTGGCTGTATGGCTTTTGTTGCGATTGCCAGCTGCTTGTACAGCTGAAGATGATGATCTCTCTTTGGATCTCCCACTGGTGGTTCGATTGTTTTGAGGTAGTTGCCCAACGTCATCAGCGCCCCAACTGGCTCAGTTGATATGATCATGCCTTCTCTATCTACTTCCATAAAAGCTGGGTCAAGGTTTCGAGTGATTGCGGCTCGATCTGCTTCTCCCAGGTTGAGCCTTGGCCTATTTGCAGGATCATGCCTCCCAGTGGAGCTCATGGAAAGTGCCCTTCGCCTGGCGCTTGATATGCTCGCCTGTTTTCTGCGTTCCTCGAGTGTCGCTCTATAGTTGTTCAGACGAATATTTTCTTGCCAGTTGAAGTATGCGTAAGTCATCTGTTCTTCCGGAGTTGCGTCGATTGGCATCATCGCACTGTCTTTTATGATTTGATCTATTTTGCTTGCTGTTTCAGCTGTGATGGTCAGGGTGGTCTTTCCATCAGGCATGGTAACTGTACATGGGAATTGTGTGGGTCGACGACATGCTGCTGCTGCGGATGTTTCTGCGGCGCTTGCGGTGTACACTTGGTGAGGTATCACTTGCTCAGTGGTCCCCATGCTATTGACTCGTACCATGGACTCGGCGTCGTCATCCAAACTCATGTCGGAGTTACTCGGTTTGCTGTTGGTTTTGCCGTAGTCGAGTTGATCGTCGATTGTCTTGTTCAAGCTTCCAGCATTACACGTGAAGATCTCGTGGTTGGCCTGCACCTCGGGGCCATTAAGGTCGGCTAGGTAAATGTTGTCATCAAGGTTTTCCCCGTTTTCTGAGAGGTTTGGGTAGTCGAAGATGCCTTCGAGTGACTCAGCCGAGTTGTTTGGACGGAACACAGATTCGACTTCGCTTCCTCCAAAGTTTTTGGCCACTGCTTTGCGGAACTCTTCGTCGTCCATTGAAGTTGCAGAGTCACTTGGTGTCTGGATCGGTGCGATCTGAGATGATGTCGCTGCCAAGATCGAAGGTGTTGCAGATGCAGTCGACAGGTTGTCGAGTATCTCCATGTCGACCGGGTCTAATAGATCCTGCACACCATCTTTATCAACGAAAAAATTGAAATCACCAACAGTAACGTCCAAACCTGATTCCAGGCTAGCAAAGGCCTGTTGAGCTTCAATCGAGTGTGGTTTGAGTCTCCTTGGAGAAATTGGTGAGTGTTCGCCTTTTGAGTTGGTTCCAGTCGATGGGATCGGCGAGTTGCCGTTTGAGGTCATGATCGGCGATTTGCCGTTTGATGAGGTGATCGGTGAGTTACCGTGTGAAGGAGAGGTTGTCGAGTGACCACCTGATGATGAAGCCGGCGAGGCCGTGAATCCAGCACTACCTGTTCCCACAGACGGCGCCAATTGACGAGGGGTGTCCTCGGCAAATCCCATGGTTAGGTACCTAGGGTTGATTATGTGGTAGAGAACGCGTAGTACTGGTGGACACGACGGCTGACAAGCGGGAGTTTACCCAGGTTCAGGGCCCTCGAGTGAGGTAAAACCCCTACGTCCTGCTTGTCTGTATTGATTGTGTGAATATGAGGGTTACAAAGGTCCGGCGAGTTGCTGATCTCGTCGGGTTCTGATGGCTATGGATTCCTTGCCCTCATCGGTTACCCTCCTGGCCTTTATATAGGAGGCCAGGTCCTGGATACGTAACCGACTAGGTTTACACATATGGAAAGTTCTAACCGACTATGATCTAATCTAATTAGGAAACTTCTCTTCGTCTGGCTTCTTTCTTCATGGGCTTCTTTTATTCTGGGCCTCTCCTGGGCTTCGCCTGTACCAGGTACCTTCACGCTAGGGTACCCGAAGGGTATATCCTCGTCACCGAATTAACAAAAATAACAAGTAACTATTTTTTTTTTTTGATAAAGAGAGCAAACAAGACTAAATAAAAATAAACTAAGCAAGACAATAACAAAGTAAAGTGATTGGAAGTGAGAGACTCCCCTTGCTGTAGCAATGATGATTTCCCCGGCAACGGCGCCAGAAAACTTGCTTGATGCGTGTGAAGTACACGTTCGTCAGGATACCTCAAGTGTAAGGTTTGATGAGTACAGCAGCAAGTCTTCCCTCAGTTATGAAACCAAGGTTTATCGAACCAGTAGGAAATCTCGATGCTACGAAGGTGTCAACGGCGTCATAAAACTTGGGTGTTGAAGGGGATGTTGAGGCGCCTTGTGCTCCCTGACAATGGTGCCAGAAAACTTGCTGAGCGTAGTTGACGTGGAACCTGCACACAAGACAATCAAACTACTTTGCCCCGACGAGACAGTGAGGGTGTCAACCTCACCAGCTTGCTGAAAACAAAGGATTAGATGTATAGTGTGGAAGATGGTGTTTACTTGCAGCGAACAAAAGAGAACAATGATTGCAGTAGGTTGTATTACAGATGTAAAAGAATGGACCGGGGTCCACAGTTCACTAGTGGTGTCTCTCCAATAAGATAACTAACATGCTGGGTAAACAAATTACAGCTGGGCAATTGACAATATTGATAAGTGCATAAACATGCATGTGCAAGTGTAGTGTTGACTATGAGATTCATTTGGGCATTACGACAAAGTACACAGACCGCTATCCAGCATGCATCTGTGCCTAAATAGTCCACCTTCCGGTTAGCATCCGCACCCCTTTCAGTATTAAGTTGCAAGCAACAGACAATTGCATTAAGTAAAGTGCATAATGTAAACAACACATTCATCCTTAGACAAAGCATTGCTGTTTTACCCCTAGTGGCAACAACACATCTACAACCTTAGAACTTTCTGTCACTATCCCAGGTTAAATAGAGGTTGAACCCAACTATCATGCATAAATACCCCCTCTTGGAGTCACAAGTATTCACTTGGCCAGAGTTTCAACAGGCAACGGAGAGCATGCAAGATCACAAATGACATAGACATGATAACACAATAATCAACTTGACATAGTATCAATATTCATCGGATCCCAGCAAACACAACATGTAGCATTACAATAAGATGATCTTGATCATGATAGGCAGCTCACAAGATCTAAACATGATGGCACAAGTGGAGAAGACAACCATCTAGCTACTGCTATGGACCCATAGTTCAGGGATGAACTACTCACACATCACTCCGGAGGCAGGCATGGCGATGTAGAGCCCTCCGGTGATGATTCCCCTCTCCGGCAGGGTGCCGGGGAGAGCTTCAGAACCCTCCCGAGTTAGGGTTGACGGCGGCGGCGGATATGTTCTGGATGTATCTCTCGGTGTTTTAGGGTTTTCGCGTCGGGAGGAATAAATAGGCGAAGGGGCGGCGTCGGTGGAGTCCCGAGGGGCCCTCCTCACCTGTCGGCGCGGCCAGGGGGCCCACCGCGCTAGGAGGTGAGGAGGCCACCTCGTGGCTCCTCTTCGTCTCTCCTTCGGACTCCGTGACGGTGTTGGAAAAATAGGGACTTGGCCTTTTGTTTCGTGCAATTCCGAGAATATTCGCAGAAGTAGTTTTCTGGAACCAAAAACTGCAGAAAACAGGAACTGGCACTTCGGCATCTTGTTAATAGGTTAGTCCCGGAAAATGCATAAAAATGATATAAAGTGTATATAAAACATGTAGCAATTGGTATAATATAATCATGGAACATCAGAAATTATAGATACGTTGGAGACGTATCAATGGCTAACCAAGCAAAGAACCTTATCTTCCCTGGTATTTTAATCTGCCAGATCAACTCCTTGAAAACACATTCAGTTCGGCCCAAGAGTTGAGTGTTGTAAGCAGATCTTGGAGAATAAACCCCATTCGCATTCATCTTCCAAGTCAGAGTGTCACTTGACTCATTCAGCTCAATTACCTCAACCCTATGCCAGAGATCAAAGTATTCTCTGATGACCTGCTCAGATGGGTTCCTCTTAATCAACCGAATCCACTCACTGTTAGTCAGACCCTCCTGGACTGTTATGCTTGAGTGTTTGAACAGAGATGGGAAGAGGTCTTTGGGAGTAGCACCCTGTAGCCAGTGATCAAACTAGAACAGAGTATTGGCACCATTGCCAATCGAGATCAGAGTTGAGGCCTTGAACAGAGCAGCCGCATCCGGAAAGGTTGGGATTTGTAAACCTTGCCAAGGTTTATCCAGGTTTACCTTGTTCTGCCAAAGCCATCGCACCTTCAGAGCCGTTCCTTGCATGGCCAAGTTCGGTATGCCCAAACCTCCAAGATGCACAGGGGTACAGAGCTGTGACCATTTCACCAAGCATTTACCTCCACTTACTTTATCAGCACCAGCCCATAAGAAAGCTCTTTGTATTTTTTCAATTTGTCTCTGGGTCCATTTGGGGAAATCAATGGTCAAGAGCTGGTATATTGGAATGGCAGCCATCACGAACTTCACTAGGATCAGCCTACCATCAATCGATATCCACTTTCCTTTCCAACCAGCAGCCTTCTTGGCCAGTTTATCAATAATGTCTTGTAGATCATTTTTCTTGAGCCTCTTATCCGAAAGGGGCATGCCTAAATATGTACAGGGAAAGCTTGCCACCTGGCACCCCATAGCTGTCTGGATAGGACCCATATCAATCTCCTCACAGCGTATAGGTAAGATTTTGCTCTTGTCCAGGTTGGTGTGAAGCCCGGTTGCATTGCCAAAGATCTTGAGGATCTGAGTTACAGCCAGTACATCATCAAGTGCTGGCTTTATGAAGATCATGACATCATCTGCATAGATAGAAGCACGGTGCCACAAATGCTGCTGTCCCACATACCCATGGGCGTGTTCTATGAATATATTGTAATTCATAGAAATTGAAGCATAAACTTCCCTTATCCTAAAGAATGTACTATTTAAGTTAAGCTCATCAAGCTCAGCTGTGAACTATAACCAAATCAAAAAATGTAGTCGGAGAAACTTAGCGCAAAAGGAAACCATACATTCTTATGAAATTAGGAGAATCCCTTGTATATGTAAATTTAAGATAACAAAGATAAACACACTTATGTTTATTCTTGTAGATACCCTAATCTACATGAGTGCAAGCGCAACAGGGATTCTTAAAGTCTAGACATTTATATATCAGAGACATCGGAGTTGCCGATTTTCCAATTACCGATTGATCCTACCATAGTCAGATCTTCATTCTCTAACAGGGTTGTGTGTCTCTTTTAACAACTACAATCAAGAGATGAAAAACATAAATTTTCACCAACAAGGATTTCGTTTGCCACAGACACATGGATATTTAAGCTACTTATAAGTAATAAAAAGTAGCAATACAGCAGGAGAACCTTTAAAAAAAATTCTCACATGAAAAGCCTTCACAAGTGTAGTAGGTTGCAATATATTTGTCTCATGCTCGGAGAATTGTACTCTACAACAAGTGAATACATTACTTCCATTGGAATTTTCAAACTGATTTGGCATTCTATTCTTTAATTTCACAAAAGAATTCCACATCAACACGCGTGGTATAATCTAGTTTGGTAAGAGACAGTCCAAGAAAGTTAAACCATGACACCAAACAAGAACCCATAAAAATCAGTATTATCATACATGGTATTTTTTGACAAATCTGAGCCTTTTGAGTAACTAAACACACATATGGCCTATTTCCAAAAATATTTTCAAATCCGGCCTCTTGACATTGGCGCCAAAGAGGATGGAGGCGAACTTGTTCAGTTCGGCGCCATCCAGAAAATTCAACAATTATTCGAAGGACTTTAAAAAATTAAAATGGGGGTCGGCGTCAAGGAGGATAAAGCCGACATGTACAAGTTCGGCTCTATCCTCTTTGGAGCCGACCTCAGGGCCAGATTTGAGGATAGTTTCGCACATCGATCAGATTTGTCATTACTTTCGAAAAAGGGCCAGATTTGCCAAAAAAAAACTCATACTGGAGAAAGTACTTACCCAGTCGGTTGTCCATGATATTATACTTAAAAACAGCTAGTGCCTCCAAATGCCTTCCAGAACTACTATAAGCATTAGTTGACAAATTCGGCATAATAAGATTTGGCTCAATTCTTTCTGACTCCATTAACTAAAGAACTCTAACGAATATGATGCTCACAAGCCTCACACATCCTTACACTATTTTTTTATTATCTTGCTTATATTTTTTGTTATTCTTGTTTCAATTTTCGTTTGCCTTAAAACTCAAAAACCCCCAAAAAATCCAGCACCTAGTTTTATTCCTCCTTCCTCCGAATCAGTTGCTCTTAACGGTGAGCGATGCATTTGCTGCCCGAGGGTGTTGGAGACGAGAAGAAGCAAGCAAAGCAAGGTTCTTTTCTTCCTCCGAATCAGTTGGGAGTCCACCACCCTCATTGTCATTATTACTCACTATATTAAACTTGGCCAAAATCGCGGCCTATCCGCGCTCCGAGCACTGTAGCAGCTACAGTGTGCTACAGTGCTTTGCATCCGCGCCGTTCGTCCCCGATCGGACGGTCCGCACGCTTCCGCTCGCGTCATTTTGCAAAAACGCCCCTCGCTGCCGAAATATAGCTCCGCGGTCCACGATTCTTCGAGCGGAAGGACCTACACGTAACAACCGGAAACATCAGGGACTTCCTTGCAAAGCTGCCACTGCATCCCCCTTCTCCCTTCTCTCTCCCGCGCGCCGCCGGAATCGCCGTCGCCGCCGACGCCTCGCGCCGCCGTGGCAGGCCTCTCCGCACGCATCGGAGGCCACGGGCGGCTGCGCCGTCCTCTCCTCTCCCTCCTCGCCCAAGCTCGCGTGCCGAGCCGCCGCGCCGTCGCCGGAATCGGCGCGGCCGTGCCCGCAGGTCGTCGCGGCGTCCGCACGCCGCCGCGGCCGGTCCGGCGACCCAAAATGGGCGGCGCCGCCAGCTTCGGGCTCCCCGCAGGTAGTCGCGTCGGGCTCGGCCGCGCGCGCGCCCCAGAACGCGCCGGGGCGCCGCCGGCGAGCTCCGCGCCGCCGCGGCAGAGGCCAGACGCCACTGACGGCGCGCTGACGTTCCCGCGGGCCTGGGCTGTGCAGCTGGGCGGCGTTGTTGGGCCGGCCTGGCTGTGCAGCTGGGCCGGGCGTTTTTTTTTCTTTCCATTTTGTTTTTCTTTCTTCAAAACTTTGAATACTTTCCAAATACAACGCCAAAAAAATTGAAACCAATTCCTACCAATTTATAAAATACAAAAAAAACATTCCAAATTCTTTGGGACCTTTTGTAAATTATTACTAACTTTTAAAATTTGAAACAGTACTCAATGCAATCCAACTTCGCATGATTTTTTTAAAAAAAAATCAAATACACAAACACTCTGCATAATTGTAACAGAAAATACAAAGAAAAAACATAACCATTCCCAATTATCATTTGAAAACAAAAACAGAAAATGAAAACATTTCCACAATTGACCATCCAAAAAATATTAGAAAATATGAAAACGACTAGGAGAAAACAAAATAATTACGACAACAAATGAAAATTTTGATTTTTTTAAATAATTGGGTGAATTTGTGGGAAACACACAAACATGACATAGCATTCGAATCCAAATTTTAGATTTGAGTCTTCCAAGATTATATCGGTCTTTCAAACCTGCCCATTTTATAAAGGTCAAAACAATCCAAATTGTAATAATTTCGTAACTTCATCAGTTTTGAAACCTAGACATTTATTAAAAAAAACTTTCTAGGAATTTCAACAAATTCCAGATTTGAACAGTCTTTCAAGTAGACGTCCACCCAATTTAATCGCATCCATATTGAAACATTCTAATTCAGATTCCAAGTTTCAGCGGTCCTTAATACAGAGATCTATGCATGGGTGGGTCGCTTTTCTATATTTTAAACATTTAAATACAACTCAAGTTTAACCATTTTACAAACTTAAAAAAAACAAGCCTCAACAACTGATACATCTCCAACGTATCTATAATTTCTGATATTTCATGCTTATATTATACCAATTGCTACATGTTTTATATACACTTTATATCATTTTTATGCATTTTCTGGGACTAACCTATTAACAAGATGCCGAAGTGCCAGTTCCTGTTTTCTGCTGTTTTTGGTTCCAGAAAACTAATTCTGCGAATATTCTCGGAATTGCACGAAACAAAAGGCCAAGTCCCTATTTTTCCAACACCGTGACGGAGTCCGAAGGAGAGACGAAGAGGAGCCACGAGGTGGCCTCCTCACCTCCTGGCGCGGTGGGCCCCCTGGCCGCGCCGACAGGTGAGGAGGGCCCCTCGGGACTCCACCGACGCCGCCCCTTCGCCTATTTATTCCTCCCAACGTGAAAACCCTAAAACACCGAGAAATACATCCAGAACATATCCGCCGCCGCGGCCGTCGTCAACCCTAACTCGGGAGGGTTCTGAAGCTCTCCCCGGCACCCTGCCGGAGAGGGGAATCATCACCGGAGGGCTCTACACCACCATGCCTGCCTCCGGAGTGATGTGTGAGTAGTTCATCCCTGAACTATGGGTCCATAGCAGTAGCTAGATGGTTGTCTTCTCCACTTGTGCCATCATGTTTAGATCTTGTGAGCTGCCTATCATGATCAAGATCATCTTATTGTAATGCTACATGTTGTGTTTGCTGGGATCCGATGAATATTGATACTATGTCAAGTTGATTATTGTGTTATCATGTCTATGTCATTTGTGATCTTGCATGCTCTCCGTTGCCTGTTGAAACTCTGGCCAAGTGAATACTTGTGACTCCAAGAGGGGGTATTTATGCATGATAGTTGGGTTCAACCTCTATTTAACCTGGGATAGTGACAGAAAGTTCTAAGGTTGTAGATGTGTTGTTGCCACTAGGGGTAAAACAGCAATGCTTTGTCTAAGGATTAATGTGTTGTTTACATTATGCACTTTACTTAATGCAATTGTCTGTTGCTTGCAACTTAATACTGAAAGGGGTGCGGATGCTAACCGGAAGGTGGACTATTTAGGCACAGATGCATACTGGATAGCGGTCTGTGTACTTTGTCGTAATGCCAAAATAAATCTCATAGTCAACACTACACTTGCACATGCATGTTTATGCACTTATCAATATTGTTAATTGCCCAGCTGTAATTTGTTTACCCAGCATGTTAGTTATCTTATTGGAGAGACACCACTAGTGAACTGTGGACCCCGGTCCATTCTTTTACATCTGTAATACAACCTACTGCAATCATTGTTCTCTTTTGTTCGCTGCAAGTAAACACCATCTTCCACACTATACATCTAATCCTTTGTTTTCAGCAAGCCGGTGAGGTTGACACCCTCACTGTCTCGTCGGGGCAAAGTAGTTTGATTGTCTTGTGTGCAGGTTCCACGTCAACTACGCTCAGCAAGTTTTCTGGCACCATTGTCAGGGAGCACAAGGCGCCTCAACATCCCCTTCAACACCCAAGTTTTATGACGCCGTTGACACCTTCGTAGCATCGAGATTTCCTACTGGTTCGATAAACCTTGGTTTCATAACTGAGGGAAGACTTGCTGCTGTACTCATCAAATCTTACACTTGAGGTATCCTGACGAACGTGTACTTCACACGCATCAAGCAAGTTTTCTGGCGCCGTTGCCGGGGAAATCATCATTGCTACAGCAAGGGGAGTCTCTCACTTCCAATCACTTTACTTTGTTATTGTCTTGCTTAGTTTATGTTTATTTAGTCTTGTTTGCTCTCTTTATCAAAAACACAAAAAAAAATAGTTACTTGTTATTTTTGTTAATTCGACCTGTTAGTTTTTCTTGCAAAAATGAGTACTCCTGAGAACACCAAGTTGTGTGACTTCACTAGCACAAATAACAATGATTTCATATGCACTCCTATTGCTCCACCTGCTTCTAAAGCAGACTTTTATGAAATTAAACCTGCTCTATTAAATCTTGTTATGAAAGATCAATTTTCTGGTGTTAGTACTGATAATGCTGCTGCCCATCTTAAGAATTTTGTTGAACTTTGTGAGATGCAAAAGTATAAGGATATGGATGGGGATATTATAAAACTGAAATTATTTCCTTTCTCTTTGAGAGGAAGAGCTAAAGAATGGTTGCTATCTTTGCCTAGAAATAGTATTGATTCATGGACAAAATGCAAAGATGCTTTCATAGGGAAATATTATCCTCCTGCTAAGATTATATCCTTGAGAAGTAGCATTATGAATTTTAAACAATTTGATAATGAACATGTTGCCCAAGCATGGGAGAGAATGAGATCTTTGGTAAAGAATTGTCCCACTCATGGACTGACAACTTGGATGATCATCCAAACCTTATATGCAGGATTAAATTTTTCCTCAAGGAACCTATTGGATTCGGCCTCTGGAGGTACCTTTATGTCCATCACTTTGGGTGCAGCAACAAAGCTACTTGATGATATGATGATCAACTATTCCGAATGGCACACCGAAAGGGCTCCTCAAGGTAAGAAGGTAAATTCTGTTGAAGAAACCTCCTCTTTGAGTGATAAGATTGATGTTATTATGTCTATGCTTGTGAATGGTAAATCTCATGTTGATCCTAATAATGTTCCTTTAGCTTCATTGGTTGCTCAAGAAGAGCATGTTGATGTGAATTTCATTAAAAACAACAACTTCAACAACAATGCCTATAGGAATAATTTTGGTAGCAATAATTATAGGCCTTATCCTTCAAGCGGTAATGGTTATGTTAGATCTGTTATGCCTAGTGAGGAAAGGATGGTGGAAATTGAGAGGTCAACTAAAAGCTTTATGCAATCCCAATTTGAGCAAAATCAATTGTTTACAAAAGCTATGAATGAACAATCTACCATGTTGAAAAATATAGGACAGCAACTTGAAAATTTGAATAGGGATATTTCAGGTTTGCAAACTAAGATTTCCACTGCTGAAAACCGTATTTCCTCTATGTCTGAAGCTCAATCTTCTTTGATTAATAAAATGGCAGCCAAACCTGAAGCTCTTGATAATGCTTTTGCTACAGCAAATGCCATCCAAGTTCGAATTGATAACAATATTAGGATGTTGGCTGAATTGCATGCTAGGTGGGAAAGAGAGGAAAAACTTGATAAAGAGAATAGTATAGCTAGAGTTTGTACTATCACCACCACTAGTAATGCTAATGTTTCACATGCTAGTAAGCCTCCTACTATCAATGGTAATGTTATTGGTGTTGGTAATGTCTCTACTACTTCTGCAAAGCGTTTGAAATTGCCCAAAACTGCTGAAACTTTTTCTGATAAAAGTGCTGAAATTTTTCGAACTATGGGAGACAATGGTTCCACCACCATTGACAATAATGATTTTGATTTTGATGATTGTAACATCTCTGAAGTTATTATGTTCTTGCAAAAGCTAGCTAGAAGTCCTAATGCTAGTACTATTAATTTGGCTTTTACAAAGCATATTACAAATGCTCTTTTGCAAGCTAGGGAAGAGAAGTTGAAACATGAAGCTTCTATCCCTAGAAAATTAGAAGATGGTTGGGAACCCATCATTAAGGTAAAGGTGAATGATTTTGATTGCAATGCTTTATGTGATCTTGGTGCAAGTATTTCGGTTTTGCCCAAGAAACTTTATGATATTCTTGATTTGCCACCTTTGGAACATTGTTATTTGGATGTTTTTCTCGCCGATAATGCTAAGAAGAAACCTTTGGGGCGAGTTAATGATGTTTTATTATGGTTAACAATAACCTTGTCCCTGTTGATTTTGTTGTTATGGATATTGAATGCAATGCATCTTGTCCTATTGTTTTGGGAAGACCTTTTCTTCGAACTGTTGGTGCCATCATTGATATGAAAGAAGGTAATATAAGGTACCAATTTCCTCTCAAGAAAGGTATGGAACACTTCCCTAGGAAGAGAATGAAGTTACCTTTTGACTCTATTGTTAGAGCAAGTTATGATGTTGATGCTTCTTCTCTTGATAACACTTGATTTTCACTTTCTGCGCCTAGCTGAAAGGCGTTAAAGAAAAACGCTTATGGGAGACAACCCATTGTTTTTATTTTCTGTTATTTTTGCTTTTATTTTTGTTTTGAGTCAAGTTGTTTGTTACTTCTGTAGCAACTCCTTTGTATCTTTATTTTATTGCATTGTTGTGCCAAGTAAAGTCTTTTATTGAAAGTTGATGCAAGATTTGGATTTCTGCGCAGAAACAGATTTTTAGCTGTCACGAATTTGAGCTTTTCTCCTGGATAAAAATCAAAAAATTCTGTAAAAAATCACGCATCTTCCTCAGATATGTACGCAACTTTCATTAAACTGGACTTGTTCCATCTGAGCAACTTAAGTGCCTCGAAAAAATTCGTCTTCACAGACTGTTCTGTTTTTGACAGATTCTGCCTTTTGTTTTGCATTCGCTCTTTTACGATGTTTGTGGATTTCTTTGCTCCACAAAGCATTGGTGGCTGTAGCTAATGTCCAGAAGCTTTGGGAATGATTGTATCATCACAGAACATGTGAATTTTTGATTATGCACTAACCCTCTAATGAGAACTATTTCGAGTTTGGTGTGAAGGAAGTTTTCAAGGATCAAGAGAGAAGGATGATATTATGTGATCAAGAAGAGTGAAAAGCCTAAGCTTGGGGATGCCCCCGTGGTTCATCCCTGCATATTCAAGAAGACTCAAGCGTCTAAGCTTGGGGATGCCCAAGGCATCCCCTTCTTCATCAACAACTTATCAGGTCATCTCTAGTGAAACTATATTTTAATTCTTTCACATCTTATGCGCTTTACTTGGAGCGTCTGTGTGCTTTTATTTTTGTTTGTTTGTTTTTGTTTGAATAAATTCGGATCCTAGCAATCCTTGTGTGGAGAGAGACACGCTCCGCTTTTTCATGTGAATACTCATGTTCTTCACTTATATTTGTTGAGTATTCTTAACTAGCTACTGCAGTGCTTTTAGCTCCTGTTTTTCATGCATCTCTTTGAGCTGTTAGTACTTGTTTATAAGCACTCTCTTGCTGCATTGTAGTATCATTTGGAGAGTTTTATGTTTAAATAAATTGATTGGTGTTTGGTTGGAAAAAGAAAATGCTACATGTGGTAGTTGGTATTGGAAAAGACATATGCATTCTTGTAGAAAGCTACTAGTACATGTACTAGTTGAGGGCTGTTTTGTCTTGTTTCATTTTGACACTTTGCAATTGTTTTGAGCTCTCAAGTAGATCATGTTTAAGCTCTTGCATCATGTAGTTAAAGCCTATTAGTGGAGAACTACCGTAGAGCTTGTTGAAACTTGGTTTGCATGTTTGCTTCTCTAAGGTCTAGATATTTTCTGGTAAAATGTTTGAGCAACAAGGAAGACAGTGTAGAGTCTTATAATACTTGCAATATATTTTTATTTGAATCTCGCTGTACCGGTTTATACTTGTGTTTGCTTCAAACAACCTTGCTAGCCAAAAACTCTGTACTGAGAGGGAATGCTTCTCGTGCATCCAAACCTTGAGCCAAAACCCATGCCATTTGTGTCCACCATACCTACCTACTATGTGGTATTTCCTGCCATTCCAAGTAAATACTTCATGTGCTACCTTTAAACTATTCAAAACTTTATTACTCCTTATTTGTGTCAATGTTTTATAGCTCATGAGGAAGTATGTGGTGTTTTATCTTTCAATCTTGTCATTTACTTCTGACAGACTTTCACCAATGGACTAGTGGCATATACACCGCTTATCCAATAATTTGCAAAAAGAGCTGGCAACGGGGTGCCCAGCCCCAATTAATTACAACTTTCATTAATAATTCTCTTCACATGTTTTGCCCTGATTTATCAGTAAGCAACTTAAATTGCAAATAGACACTCCTCCATGGTATGTGATTGTTGGAAGGCACCCGAGGATTCGGTTAGCCATGGCTTACACAAGCAAAGGTTGGGAGGAGTGTCAACTATAAAGAAACTAAAATACATGTGTAAACAAAAGAGAAGAGGGATGATCTACCTTGCTGGTAGAGATAACGTCCTTCATGGGAGCCGCTCTTGAAAGTCTGGTTGACAAGGGGGTTAGAGTGCCCACTACCATTCGTTGACAACAACAAACACCTCTCAAAAACTTACTTTGTGCTCTCTTTATGATTTCAAAAACTTAAAAAGCTCTAGCACATGATTTAATCCCTGCTTCCCTCTGCGAAGGGCCTATCTTTTACTTTATTGTTGAGTCAGTTTACCTACTCCTTTCTATCTCAGAAGCAAACACTAGTGTCAACTTTGTGTGCATTGATTCTTACATGTTTACTTATTGCACTTGTTATATTGCTTTATGTTGACAACTATCCATGAGATATACATGTTACAAGTTGAAAGCAATTGCTGAAACTTTATCATCCTTTGTGTTGCTTCAATGCCTTTTACTTTGAATCTATTGCTTTATGAGTTACCTCTTATGCAAAACTTTTTGATGCTTGTCTTGAAAGTACTATTCATGAAAAGTTTTTGCTTATGTGATTCATTGTTTACTCTTTATCTATCTGTTAGCAAACTATAGACATTGCTTTGAGTCACTTCATTCATGACATGAGCCTTGCAATATTGATCAAGATTGTGTGAAAGCATGTCTCCTCAGAAATTATTTGTTGTTATCGTTTTACCTACTCGAGGACGAGTAGAACTAAGCTTGGGGATGCTTGATACGTCTCCAACGTATCTATAATTTCTGATGTTCCATGCTTATATTATACCAATTGCTACATGTTTATATACACTTTATATCATTTTTATGCATTTTCCGGGACTAACCTATTAACAAGATGCCGAAATGCCAGTTCCTGTTTTCTGCTGTTTTTGGTTCCAGAAAACTACTTCTGCGAATATTCTCGGAATTGCACGAAACAAAAGGCCAAGTCCCTATTTTTCCAACACCGTGACGGAGTCCGAAGGAGAGACGAAGAGGAGCCACGAGGTGGCCTCCTCACCTCCTAGCGCGGTGGGCCCCCTGGCCGCGCCGACAGGTGAGGAGGGCCCCTCGGGACTCCACCGACGCCGCCCCTTCGCCTATTTATTCCTCCCGACGCGAAAACCCTAAAACACCGAGAGATACATCCAGAACATATCCGCCGCCGCCGTCAACCCTAACTCGGGAGGGTTCTGAAGCTCTTCCCGGCACCCTGCCGGAGAGGGGAATCATCACCGGAGGGTTCTACATCGCCATGCCTGCCTCCGGAGTGATGTGTGAGTAGTTCATCCCTGAACTATGGGTCCATAGCAGTAGCTAGATGGTTGTCTTCTCCACTTGTGCCATCATGTTTAGATCTTGTGAGCTGCCTATCATGATCAAGACCATCTTATTGTAATGCTACATGTTGTGTTTGCTGGGATCCGATGAATATTGATACTATGTCAAGTTGATTATTGTGTTATCATGTCTATGTCATTTGTGATCTTGCATGCTCTCCGTTGCCTGTTGAAACTCTGGCCAAGTGAATACTTGTGACTCCAAGAGGGGGTATTTATGCATGATAGTTGGGTTCAACCTCTATTTAACCTGGGATAGTGACAGAAAGTTCTAAGATTGTAGATGTGTTGTTGCCACTAGGGGTAAAACAGCAATGCTTTGTCTAAGGATGAATGTGTTGTTTACATTATGCACTTTACTTAATGCAATTGTCTATTGCTTGCAACTTAATACTGAAAGGGGTGCGGATGCTAACCGGAAGGTGGACTATTTAGGCACAGATGCATGCTGGATAGCGGTCTGTGTACTTTGTCGTAATGCCCAAATGAATCTCATAGTCAACACTACACTTGCACATGCATGTTTATGCACTTATCAATATTGCCAATTGCCCAGCTGTAATTTGTTTACCCAGCATGTTAGTTATCTTATTGGAGAGACACCACTAGTGAACTGTGGACCCCGGTCCATTCTTTTACATCTGTAATACAACCTACTGCAATCATTGTTCTCTTTTGTTCGCTGCAAGTAAACACCATCTTCCACACTATACATCTAATCCTTTGTTTTCAGCAAGCCGGTGAGGTTGACACCCTCACTGTCTCGTCGGGGCAAAGTAGTTTGATTGTCTTGTGTGCAGGTTCCACGTCAACTACGCTCAGCAAGTTTTCTGGCACCATTGTCAGGGAGCACAAGGCGCCTCAACATCCCCTTCAACACCCAAGTTTTATGATGCCGTTGACACCTTCGTAGCATCGAGATTTCCTACTGGTTCGATAAACCTTGGTTTCATAACTGAGGGAAGACTTGCTGCTGTACTCATCAAACCTTACACTTGAGGTATCCTGACGAACGTGTACTTCACACGCATCAACAACTTCTCAATTTGAACAGCCTTCCAAACCTGAACAACTTTAAAACATAGACTCCCTTCGCATTTCAATATTTTCGAAACCTTCACTACTTTTAAATGTCGCTTTTTTGAAATTTTAATTTCACCAAACAAGCGCAGAAACTTATTAATTACAATAATGCGAAACATACATACGACATGCACAAAAAAAACATTCACGAATAATTTACTTGCAACTTACAAAATGTAATTAAATTTTTTACATATTCAATTAAATCTTCATTCATATGAATCATAATAACGCAAACCATGTAAAAAAAAAACAAAAAAAATATTTCCCAAATAATTCTTCCTCTGCAAAATATTTCATGTCTTCCTAAATTTGAACATAGATTTCAAAAAACAGAAGAATTAAATTTATTGAACTTATTAGCTATTAGCTACAACAATGCAAATCATAGATACAAAACGAAAAAAAAACAAGATGGTTTTTTCGAATCCTTCATCTCGCATGCCAATTTTGTTATCAGATGCCAAGAGTACAATGCATTACACCAAAATCTCAAAAACCTACTTACAACGTACATTGTGCCACAAAAATAAGAAAATAAATCATACATAATATTTTCCATGAAGGGCCAGTACATTCAAATTAGAAATTATATTCTAAAATAGAGCATGCTTCACATAATTTAGAACACTTTATAAATATTGATTTACGGTATTTGAACAATTTTACAGAATTACTAAATTCTGAAATGACTATTCATATAAGACGACCAAAATTCAAAAATGAATATTTCAAACACTCAATTAAAATGCCTCCAAAATTCACCTAGGGCGCGCCGGCACGCTAAAATTCAACTAGTAGGTAGAAAAAAACGACTTCTTTTCCCCCATTTTTGCGCAGACGGAGACTTCCGAGCTCGCTCGCATCGACTTCCCCGGCGAGCGAGCACCCCGATCGAGGAGTCCACAAGGCCGCCCGTGATTTAGAATACGGCGAGGCCGGCGACCTCGATCGAGGCATCCCACCAGATAGTATAATCTAAAGATTACATCCTTGGACAGGCCAGCCCGCTCACCAGAGCTCAGTAAATGCTGGCCGTCCTATAGAATCTAGATGCAATCGTGGCTGTCCGATCACGTGGTGATTTTTTTTACGGTTCCTGGTCCCACCTGTCATCGACTTCGTGGCTAGAAAATGCGGTACACAGTGATTTACTCGCAGCGACTGGCCACCGCGAGCCGTCCGATCAGAGGGTAAAAATCCGCGTCCATCTCAGCCGTCCATCTTCTATGGGCAAAATAGTCATTTTGCCTCGCGGTATATAAGCTTTGCCCCGCGCGGTCAAACACTAGCCGCCAGCCCCCAATCGCCGCAGGCGCTCTCCTCCACCAATCCCGCACGCTGCCCTCCTCCCCAATCCCCTCGCCGCCGCTGCTCATCCCTACCACGGCACCGCTGCCGTCGCCCTTCGCCGGCGCCAGCTCTCGGGCGCCCCTCCCCTTCACCCTCCAGCCGCCACTGCTCCTCCCCACCACGGCGAACTCCAGCAGATGCTCGTCCCGGCGCCAGCGCGGTGTGCCGCCGCCTCGAGAAGCTCGTCTGTCGCCGCCTCTCCAACACCATCCTCAATCTCTCGTGTTCTTGGTCGTTTTTTCTTGGCTGGTGGCTGGATGCGTGGGAGGAAGGACGACGGGAGGAAGAGGCTTATTCCGGCACAGCCTCAACAGGAGGAGGAGGAGAGGGGCGGCGCTGGGTGGAGGAAGGGCTTGGGGCAGCGCTGCCCTGGAGGAGGAGCTGCAGCCATGCAAGGCTCGATCCTCCTGTCAAGGTGCCCGGCCCAGCTGAAACCCCACGTTCATGCCAAATTTGCTGTTAAATATGGTCTATTCTCATGCCTATTGATCTATTTGTGCAGGATTCATCTTTTTTTTTTGGTTTAGGTGTTCTATGGAAGAAGAAGATGATCATCTATAAATGATTTGGCCCTAATCCTGATGTTCTAGAGGTAATGGTTAGAATTAATTCAGATCTGAACTGTAGTGCAAGCTAGGGATCTTTCGTTGTTTAAGAAAAATATGCTTTCAGTCCGTCCATGTTTTCTTCCAACTTTTTCTTTGTTGGATAATGTCTGTAGATCCTAATCTGTAGTTCTGCTAGATGTTACCATGTATAATGCTTTCAGTCCTCCCATGTTTCTGGAAAGTGAAATTGCTACTTGAAGAATACTGTCGTTTGGCAATCAGTTCTAATGCTAACATTTCACGAATAGTCTTAGCCTCTTAGTCTTAGGTGCCGGTCCATAGGTTTGCATTGGATTCACAGAAAACGAAAACTCGTGTGTGCATTTCTTGCAGTTCGAATGCGCTCAGCTCGGATGCTAGCATTTGAACAATAGTCTTCTGTGCTTGTCTGTAGATTTTCATTGGACTGACTGACTGACTGAGAAAGAACAAAGACCTGGCCTTGCATTTTGTGTAGTTCAACTGTAATCAGCTTGGATAATTGGATGCTGGCATTTGTGTTACACTGAGAGAGAACAAACACTGGGCCTTGCATTTGTGTATGTGTCTTTAGACTGTAATGGAAAACTGCAGATGCATTATTGGTTAAGCTTGTGCACACATAAGTTCACTAGGGAAATACAGCTGTAGTAGAGTTTGTACGTGAGATATCTTTGCTCTGTATTTTTGTTTTAGCCTTCTTGCAGTGTGCACCATGCAGTGCTGCAACATACAGTAGCCATTCTGATTTAATACGACTAAGTGTTTCAGCTGAACTCAGTGTGCACCAAAGATACGTAGTATGTGTTGTCATCCATGAATGAAACTTAATTATTTTTTATTTAAACTCCGCTCTTCACTATAGTCCTCTCTGAATTGGCACTACAAACATAGCTGTTGTTTTCCTGACACCCCACACTTCCCATTCTTGCAGGGACTCGCATTGTGTATGCACAAAAGATTTGAAGGTCCAACTGTTTTTGAGATGCTGGAGAAAGCTTTGCAACTTGCAGGTCCGAGGAAAGGGTCCCAGAAGAACGCAACATAAAGCTTCTGATTGCACAGATGCATGTCGTCAAGGTAAACAAATGACACCCAAGTTCTGGTTACACAGTGTTTTTAAAAAAAATTCTAAATGGAATACCTGCATCATCGCAGGGTGACTTGGATACTGCATCAGAGAAACTGCAGAATCTTATTAACAAGGATCCCCGGGATTTTCGGCCTCATCTCTGCCAGGTATTCTATTCCTTGAGCACCTGCAGGTTTGATATGTTCCCAGTCTCAGCCCCCTTTCATTTTGACCCGGGCTGTGAATTCTCTGTCTGCTGTGTCTCTTCTTTGCAGGGCATTGTATATGCACTTTTAGACAGAAAGGAAGAAGCAGATGAACAATTTGACGTGTACAGGAGCCTTGTGCCGAATGAGTTCCCGGACACGAGTTTCATCAATGATGTAATACTGTCGGCCAAAATGGAGTCGAAAGATCGGCTACAAAAGGACTTTAGAGATTGCAACTTTTTCTTTGTTGGATAATGTCTGTAGATCCTAATCTGTAGTTCTGCTAGATATTACCATGTAAAATGCTTTCAGTCCTCCCATGTTTCTGAGTTTTTAAATGTTGTTATATTTCTGCTAGATAAAATACCATGTAAAATGATGCAATATAATATATAGTTATACCCACCAAAACTATATGCTTTCTTACTGTTTTCTCTGTCATGACAAACTACATGGCTAATTACTGAAAATTGATTGGTTATATATAGTTTTTACACATCAGACCGGTTATATATAGGTGTTTGTACATAAGTACATTTATAAATGAAGTAAATAGGTGGTTCAAATGAAGAATGACCGGTTTCCGTTTCAGGAGTTCGACACCATGTTCGACTATCATCTACTGCGGTCTCCAGCGATGCCCTGTTATTCTCTCCTCCAATGCCTTGCCGTTGATTTTGTCGCCATATGCCGTCTCGCTGTTGGCGCCTGCTGATATGCAGGTTCTCACATCTGTGTCTCTCTTAAAGTTCACACACAAACACCTTCTAGCTATATCTTGGATTGCAAATCATTCTCACCTTTTTGTACCCATATTTAATTGGTAGTTCTCTTTTTTTGTGTGTAGAAAATTCTTTCTGCTCTGAAGATGGCTATGGAGTACATGATGTACCTGGTTCCAATTGTATTGCTGGAAAGAAGAACATGATGTACGTGCAAGTCCAGCATTGATTCATGATTCTTTCTGGTGAGTTTCATCTCTTAATGCATGTTTTTTCTTCGATCCTTATTGTGTAGGCACATGTCTAAGCTGATGTATATGAATCTGTGATGCCTCCCTTTTCTTGCTGTTGAGAACTGCTATCTACCTGTTTGCTTTTGTTGCTATGCTAGATTCATGATTCTGTTTTTGTATTGTCCAATGAAGAACATTGGAAATTCAGATTCTAACGTTGCTATTCATATTACTTATTATCACCAGAGATTGTGATTTTGATGGTAAGCTTGCAGGTGTTCAACTTGATGATTATTGTTGTATTGCCTCTGTAGCTATGATATGTTCCACAATGATTATTTTGACGTCCTCAAGGTTTTAGGATCTGAAATGGAATACTATTTGCATTGAGGATAAAATATCGTTTGCCCTGATTGATCATAATTAGTGGGGAATTGGGAATTTTGGTGCTACTATGACGAGACAAGCATTCTTCCGTGCACCGGCTGGCTGACAACTGTCTGCCTTGGTGCACCGACGGTGGTGTTATTCAGATGTAAGCTCCAATTGCCTATTATATTTGAATTAGCTTTTGAACCTAAGATAGCACTGCTCAGTTTTGTATCTGAGTGACGTTTCAGTAGGATGTGATTGGGGCCTCTCTGTTGGTTTTGTGCAGTACATTTGGTGTATTAACTGAAGGAGTTCTGGGGATAAACTAAGTACATGTTATGCTAACCATGTTCTTGTGAAGGTATTCCACTATTTCTGGTGTGATTGGCCCTGCTCGATTTTCTATTTACTGCTGTCGTTCGTGGTGATACTAAAATGGACAAATAGACAATTTTTCTATTTTCCGTTGTCGTTCCTGGTAGTTTTCTTAGTGAAGCTAAGATAGCACTGTTTGATATCCCATAATATTGTTCATGGTGATAGTAAAATAGACAAAACAAATGTTGTTTTATGTGCGTAAATGCCCCATGTATTGGAAAAAATAATATTCTGGTGATTTTAGTCCGAACAGGTGTCTATCTATGGTCAGAAGTTAGTTCAGGTATTATACTTAAAAAATGGTCCATGCCATTGCCTTTATAAAGATATGTTTGTGGTTGGACAGTAGGAATTACCATGCTACTTTATTGGCCCCAAATAGTGTAGACTTGATCTCTGTACTGCCATTTGCATGCCTGGTACAGAGATCTTAATGTATGGCCGGTGCTAATTACCAAGTATCTCAGAAATTTACTCCAACATGGTATGCTAAACAAAATTTTCCCCACGTACGTGCTTTAGTCAAAGGTTATTACCATTGAGTTAGTGTCACATTGGTTATGTGGCATGTTCACTTTTGATCCTTGCTTACATTCTGGAAAATCTTGATTACAATTACTTAAGGTGAAAGAAGTGTACTTAGTCTACTGGTCTCTTTTGATTTTGACCTTCTTTCCCTTTTTTGTAGGATGGCAGTGAATGGACTATAATGGAAATATTAAACTTGGCCACTCTGAAGTTACTGAATATTGATGTTCCCATTGCAGCAGGTGCTTTAATTCCCCTCCTCACTTTATTAGCTCTGTAAATTATAGTACAATCCTACTGAGGATTGTATTCCTTCGGTCTACTATATTTTTTATACTTTTACTTGATATTATATTCTTTTTTTTGTGTGTAACAATATCATTTCTGGGTAAGCTGTGCTTTAATAGGTTAACTGCAATTGGCACACAAGAGGCTCACCTTTAAACTGAGAATGACATTAGTGACATTTATCATGTGTTCATGGTTAGCATGTAACCACTCTATTTTGTCAATTCTGGAGGATCATTTAGGATTTATTGTGTATGGTCGTTATTGTGAGTGACACCACAGCTAATTTTGGTTGCTGGCTGAGTCACGTATAATTTGAAATAATAGTGGATGCATGCATGTCTTATTTACATTGGGGCATCTGTACTTCTATCATTCTATGCAGTGTAGAAAGTGCAAGCTTTCTACTCGGCTTCATCAACTGATCAAAGATGCAGAACAATTTTTATGCTTTATGGGCACTAGCTAGCTTGATAAAACGTATGTCTCTAGATCACACAATTAGTAAGGCTGTGAATGTTTGTGACCCTACCTTACAGGCTTGGAATGCTTGAACAACTCATTATTTTGCTTTAACAGAGCTTGATGTTGCTTGATTAGTATACCTAGCTTGATGTTGCTTTGTGCCCTGGGCATTTACTCAACTATGCCCCTTCTAGAGAAACATTCTGATGGTGATTGGTTTGAATAGCTTTATTGACACATTTCATTGTTGGCTGGATGTAATGTGTATAATTATGATCATTCTCCTATTTGATATACTTTTTTTATTGGTGTACTGTGCAGATATATGAATAGCTTTCGAATTTTCTTCCCGTTCACCCTGATATTAGCTGATTTATTTTGTTTTGGGTGGCCAACTGTAGGTATCGCCTTCCTAATTCTCTGTTTCCTTTTAGGCTTAAGGCTGGAGGTGGAGGTGGTGGTTCAGCGAAGAAAGTAAAATAATTAAGTCACCCTGCGGAGATGCTTCTCCTTAAGGTCCAACCAAATCATACCTATTGTTAATTCTGTACACATAGGTACCCTTCCTTGATTCTGAATTTCCTTACCGCAGAATAGAACTATTTTGCCTGTACAAAGTTTATGTCCATGAGTGCCTTGACAACCTAGGCTCGGTGATATTTTGGTACTGCTATCCAGATCTTGGTTGCTGATGCCTCATTGTTGACGTTGTTGAGGCCAGCTACCTTTATCTTTTGGAATTGTTGTTAGATTCGTGAAACTCATCAGCTGTTTGAGATCATGTCTCCCTATCCACATTAGATCAGTAATCTGAATTTGTATTTGGTACTATTTCCATGTGTTTGTAATATGTGCTCCTAGATGCGACTCTTATAGAGCCATCTTATGTTAAGGCAGTGTGCTATGGATCTCTGAATTACTACCCTTGTGTGTTTCAGCACTGCTTTCTTTAGGTCAGACTTACAAAACTTGCCAGCTAGGTCTACAATTTCATTTTACTGAATTTCTTATTTTCTATATACAGGTGGTCCAACTATCCTTGCTTCCAACCTCTCAAGAATGATGTTATAGTGGGTCTATCATCGTCTTCACCAGGCAATGCTGGCGTAGCGTATATTTTTTGTAGTACCTATGCAAATAACGTGCTTTCCGGTTTGTGAAATGTTTGTGTGCTTACTGTCGAGTTCAAAAAAGGTGCTAACTTATCCTATGTTGTATTATTATGGTGTGAACTGTTATGTGTATCCTCCTGCTTCAAAGTTCCTATTTATATAACGATGTAGATTATTGAGACTGGATCCTGTGCTACCTAGATTTTATTACTGCATGAGACGGTACCTATAGCAGCAGCTTATTTTTAGCTATCGATATGGTGTTTGAAATCGTGTTTCTGAATTGATCAATTATTATGTAAATGGTTCTACTTTCATGTGTGCATATATATTATGTGCCACTAGATGAGACTCTCATAATGCCATCTATATTATTTCAGTGTGGTGTAAATTTCGTTATTACTTTCAACACCGCTAATGTTTTTCTGTTCGGTTTTTATTGCTTAAAATCAGAGCAACAATGAATGGCTGCCTTTTGATTAAAAGGATTTACTTACATACTGACTTGAATAGTTTTCTTGGGTTATATTTCGCGCATATAATAGTTAGATTCACTATTTCTTATCACACCAAAATCAGTTCCTCAGATATTAGCCAGCCAATAAGATGATGAAATAGTGGTTTCTTAAGACTTTGTATGATGTTTCGAATACTCATTTCATGTTGCTTAAGGCTTTCATTGTATAATGTTCTACCTTCTCATTTCACATACGCTTTCAAATGTGATCAAATTCATATGAATAGAATTGTCCTTTAAATGATCTGTATAAATGATTGTAACCACGGGCAAGAAATTCAAGAAGAAACAAGCGCTGCGCGGCGAGCCGCGCCGTTCGAATCTAGTACTAGTACATTCAGTCAACACAGTGTCTCTCTCTGCTTTCACCGATCTTCTTTGGTCGGCTCCCGCTGTTCATTCTTCCCCTCTCGTCTTCCTCGCCGGCGCAGGGGAGAGAGTCAGAGGGGAGCAGAAGAAAGATGGAGGCTACCACTTTCCTCGCTTCCCGTATTCCTATGCTGCTCCTCCTCCTCCTCCTCTTCGCCGCGCTCTCGGCGGGCCGCGCGGCCGCCACCGGCGTCTTCGAGGTGCGCCGCAAGTTCCCGCGCCACGACGGCGGGGACCAGCACCTGGCGCGCCTCCGGGAGCACGACGCTCGCCGCCACGGCCGCCGCCTCGCCGCCGTTGACTTGCCCCTCGGCGGCAACGGTCTCCCCACCGAGACAGGGTAACAAGATTTTCTTTCCTCGCCCGCCAACTCTCTCTCTCTCGGCGTCTCAACTGATTCAGCTTGGGCGCGCGCGCAGGCTCTACTTCACGGAGATTGGGATCGGCTCGCCGGCCAAGAGCTACTACGTGCAGGTGGACACCGGCAGCGACATACTCTGGGTCAACTGCATCTCCTGCGACACATGCCCCCGCAAGAGCGGCCTCGGGGTACGCCCTCACCCAGCCTCCATCTCTGGATGCTTGTTTCGGTGATCTTCCTCATGGTGACCCAACATGGTGCAGATTGAGCTCCAGCTCTACGACCCGGCGGCATCGGGGAACAGCAGCGCCGTGACGTGCGGCCAGGAGTTCTGCGCGGCTTCCAACGGCGGCGTCATCCCCTCCTGCCCCGGCACAGACACGCCCTGTCAGTACAGCATCACGTACGGAGACGGAAGCTCCACCACTGGATTCTTTGTCACGGACCTCTTGCAGTACAACCAGGTGTCCGGCGATGGCCAAACCGGCGTGGCCAATACAAGCATCACCTTTGGGTACAAACCAGTTTCTTTTGGCAGTGACTGAGCTGGAAGAAGGAAGCTGGCTGATGCCTTTTTCTTTTGTTTGTAGGTGTGGTGCCAAGATTGGTGGGGATTTGGGGTCCTCGGGCCAGGCTCTTGACGGGATTTTTGGATTTGGCCAATCCAATTCATCCATGCTGTCGCAGCTCGCGTCTGCAGGGAAAGTCACCAAGATCTTCTCACATTGCTTGGACACCGTAAATGGCGGGGGCATTTTTGCTATTGGGGATGTCGTGCAGCCCAAGGTGAAGACGACGCCCTTGGTGCCCGACATGTATGTCATTTTATTACTGCTCCATGTTTACTTCTTTCAGACCTACTATCTTAACTTCACTCGTTCCTGTCATGCACACTCCAATCCTATAGGATTTGGTTTGTACCAAAGTTTGTAAGATTTCACCAAGGAATTGTAAAAAACAGCTTGGAGTGGATGTTAGAATTCGTATGGGAAGTAGTACAAAAGATATTCCAATCCTACAAATCAAACAAGAAAGGAAAATTTTCTATAGGATTGAATCCTCCAAAAATCATATACAATTCCTTTGAATCAAACACGCCCTCAGTTTTAGAGAGTCTATCATATGGTTCTACTCCTTGCTATGAAGCAGAATTGGTACAACATGTGTTGCCATGTGGTTCATCTCTCCTACTTGTCTGTACATCAGAAGCTGGTTCCATCGATTTCTCTCTGCAGTACTATGTGCCAAAAGTAATTATCCAACCTTGCTTTCCTAAGTAAGAAAAGCCGGTCAAGATTTTGGTACAACCTAATAAAGGCTCTAAGATCTACTGATGGTATGTAGTAGTGACTTGTCCAACTCACCGTCGCAAGCTTTCAATGAATGCTTCCCTTTAACTCCTGATTGTTGGTCACACAACCTTTCCGAAAAACGAATCAACTCCAGATTGTTGGATCATAAACACATACAGAGTCCCGGCGTAGAACTTCGGAGATCTGGTTTCTAACACTCTTCATAAGATACTTGGTTGAGTCTCCATGTCGGAAACTCCTATATTTTCATGTGTCCTCAGTTAGATTAATTGGGTCCGACTACTAACTTTAAGTCAAATAAAATGTTTCTTTAGCTATTTTCATAGCAAAGGATGGTGGCTTTCCAGCCTCTGCACCTATTGATGCATGAAACCATCTATACTGAGAAGTTTTAATCCTTCAAAAGATAAAAAGAATGCCCAACCAAAGAGCTAAAATAACCGCAATAGCTGTTTAATTATATCTCACAGTTCAGCCGCAGGCATAATTTTGTAGTAGGAGTCCAGGCATCACTACCCTTAGACATAATTTAGGAGGATAGTCAAGGGCAAATAATTTGTGTCGTAATAGTATAATATTTGGAAACATACATTCAGTGCTATGATGCGCATGTAAACCATACTTTATGCTGTACAAGTCATCACAATGTTTTATTTGTGACACCTTATGATAACTTACTTTCTAGGCCGCATTACAATGTCAACTTGAAAGCAATTGATGTTGGTGGTGCTACACTAAAGCTCCCGACAAATATTTTTGACAATGGTCAAAGTAAAGGTACCATCATTGACAGTGGAACAACATTGGCTTATCTACCAGAGGTAGTTTATAAGGCTATACAGTCAGAGGTATGCAAAGCTTATTTGTTGACCAATTCTTGCAGTGGAGAGCTGGATGTGCTAATTGTTATATACTCTTGATAATTTGTAGGTGTTTGCTCAGTATGTAGATATGCCCTTAGAAATTTTTGAAGATTTCGTTTGTTTCAAGTATTCTGGAAGGTATGCTCATGAAGTTCACATTAGAGGGTAGATATTGATACTAGCTTTCCATTCAACACGAAGAGATTATGTCCTTATGTGGTCTCTTTTTCTACTAAACAAGAGTAGACTAGGCCGAATGGGATATCATAAATGTGTCTAACTCTTTCTCCCAAATCTTTTGCAGTGTAGATGATGGATTCCCTGTAATCACCTTTCACTTCGAGGGAGACCTGCCACTGCATGTCTATCCACATGACTATCTTTTTCAAAATGGGGTAATAATCCATTTCTCTTGTCTTGTTTCTAGGAAACGTATAACTAGCAACATTGCATCTACAATTTTGGCACACAACTCATGCTTTACTTATGGTGTCCATTACTATACCTTGTGTTATGTAAGGCATGGGAGGATCCAGTGCTTTTGTCACTTATATAATGCTTCATTTAAATACTGTATATTCAGTTTGGTATTGGCTAACATCTCAACAAAGAAAAAATACTACACTATCTTTATCAAAACAATTTGGTATAGGCTACACGTTAGGAACAGGAGTGTCCATTCTGTTTTGAAAGGACAACTGGCAGGGCACTCTAATGGCTGAACGTTTTCCACCTTTATTTTCCTTTGCATTGGATCCGTACACCACTGTCCATACTTTGCTTCCTTCTAGAAACCTTGAGGATTTGCCCCCCTTTTTGTCAATCCTTCTTTCTTCCCAAGCTTTCAAGAGCAACATTAGGTTTTGGACATCCTTTTGAAACTGAATGATGATGGAAATGCTCGCCCTGAGCTAGACCAATGAGGTTCTTTCGGCAGGCTGGAAGATACTCATCTGCTGGGTTATATGAACTCATGTTTGACGGCCTCAGTGTTTCCTCTAGCCCCCCTTTTTGTCAATCCTCTTTCCGCCCAAGCTTTCCAAGAGCTACATTAGGTTTTGGACATCCTTTTGAAACTGAATGATGATCGAAATGCTCGGCCTGAGCTAGACCAATGAGGTTTGCTCGGCAGGCCAGAAGATACTCATCTGCTGGGTTATATGAACTCATGTTTGATGGCCTCACTGTTTCCTCTCTTTTTAAGAAGCTCTTGAGAAGCAAAAATCTGTCGAGACAAAACGATTTTTATATGTTCTCACAATAAACAATATTTTTATCTGGCTTTTGTTGGTTGATCGCCTTAATAAGAGATATATTATGGGAAGGCGACATTGGCATCTTGATTCAGGTGTGAATTGTGAAACGAGAGCACACTTATTCTTCAGTTGCCCTTTTGCCAACAATGTGAGAATTTATTGGTCACCGAATTTCGATATTTAACAGATGTTTATCTCAGCCAAGACGTCCTCCTTGGGCCCATGGTTTTTCGAGGTAGCGAGTCACGTTTTCTAGAACATTTTCAAAGCAATGGAATGGTCTTATCTTTGAACACAAGGCACCTTCTCTTGCTAGCTGGCATATTCTCTTTAGAAGTGATATTCGGTTAGTTGGGCACCGTGTTAACGCCCAAAAGCAACAATTCTGGTTGATGGCTTGCCTCTCTTTCTTGGTGTTGAGGATTTGTCTTAGTACTTTTTATGTTCTGTAAATATGTCGCCGTCTGTACATATTGTGAACCTTTTAAATATAATGAAATCCTTGCCTTTTGAACTGAATTCAATTTCAGAAGGTGGTTAAATTATTAGGTCCGTGGAATTTATTAACCAAGTATTTTTGGATGGCTTAAACTTTTGACCAAGTGTTATGTGTCTCAGATACTCAGTTGGCCTGCTGGCATCTTAAGCTGGAAATTTAATATTTTTTAACTAGTATGCATTATGGCATATTTATTTTAATATTTGAGAACTGGATGAGTACATTCTGCATGTTTGTGATGGGCTTGCGGTACATTTTTCCTGTGCAACTCAGAGTCAAGACATTGAAGTAGTGGAACAAATTTGATATTTGTTTTGTTAGGATATATTGCTTATAAACATTGAATTCTAAAGTTCATTAAGGCATTGTTTCAACATCTATGTTTCAGTCCCTCTGTTTGGTGCACGATACAGAATCTGGGATGACCCGAACCCCCAGTAATTTCCAGAAGCCCCAATTTAATTTAATTTTTTTTCGATCTTGATGTCTCCTAAACCACTGATGCCTCTTCTGGCCTGGTTACTATTTATAGTAATGAAGGTTGGCAAAATATTGGAGTTTGTTTCGTTGTGCAACTCGATAACCCTTATTTCTATTATGTGGCTATAAGTTGCTACTTTCGTGTGTTTTGTCCTGGAAGATGTGTTACCATGCCAAGTTAGTTAAGCTACTGTCATAGCACATATTTCATACCTGAATATACATTCGCGCTATGCAGAACGATTTGTACTGTATGGGGTTCCAGAGTGGGGGATTGCAAACCAAGGATGGGAAAGATATGGTGCTTTTGGGAGGTATGCGTTACTTTGAACTGCTGTGTTAATGTGTAAGTTTTCTCAAGTTGCTGCTCCTGATGTTTGCCATCTTACTTTCAGATATAGCTTTTTCAAATAAACTGGTTGTCTACGATTTAGAGAATCAAGTAGTTGGATGGGCCGATTACAACTGTAAGTTTTTAGTGCTTTTTCCTTGAAAATAACTTACTAATATACTTAATCAGAGACCATGTCGCACCACAAGAATGTTGATGCAGAAAAGGTTTCTCTCCATCATATGTCAACAATAGTTCATTTTGAACATGATCCTTTTGGTTTCAGGCTCCTCTAGCATTAAAATCAAGGATGACAAGACTGGATCAGTATACACTGTGGATGCACATGATATCTCCTCTGGATGGAGATTTCAGTGGCACAAGTTCTTGTTTTCGTTGATAGTAACGACCATGTGTAGCTATATAATGTTTTAACACGCTTTGGATACTTGGAACTCTATGTGCTTGTAACAAAAAAAAAATCTTACAAAGAAAAGAAAAGGATAGTGGCTAGACCGTATACACATAGGGAAAGGAAATACACCGACCACCATCTAAGGTTTGGTCAACTGAAGTGTCTGACTAGGGACTTTCTGCTGATAGCAACTGTAATATCTTCGATGTTCTGATAGTTGGAGAAAAGTTACTTTTCATAGAGATGACATTCATTTTGATTGATCTCTGCGTACACAATAGTTGTGCCGCTCAGCGGGCAGAAACGCGAGCATCTAGGCGTCCGTTTCGTTTGATTTGAGCGATTTAAGCAGGTTGGGGTGGAGTTTGATTAACTCCGTGGTTAATGTAAATTGATCAGCAGGTAATTAGGATGTTATTAGCTCAGGTTTCCGTCATTATCCCTGTCCGTAATGAGGAAGAGGGGCGAACAGTGTGGTAACCCGAATTTTTCGTAGATTAATTAATTTGATTAAAATGAAATTAGCTATTGATCGTTTGAATTTGTCCAATGTATTGTTTTTAAATTAATTGTTACTTGCTGCAAGCAATAGAAAATTAGAGGAGCTGATTGATTTAACTGCTTGTGCATGAGCTAGTAGTACTAGTATGTTTGCATGTCGATTGAACAAACTAGCTGGAAGTAGTACCAGTGTACTACGAGGATCCTTAATGAGCAAGTAGAAGGAACCTATGTTAGAGCATCTCGATCCACCGGGGACTCCAGGTTTTTTCAGAAAAGGGAGAAGCCTCTGCATCGATTGAGCACACGGCTTTTATTACATCATCAAAATATTTCAAAGTTTACATCTCACAAGCAAAGTACAATGAAAATGGAAACAGAACTGAAAGAACCAAAACTAGAAAGGCCTCTCACGCCTATCCTCTTCAAGCGTCTTGAATTTTTCTAGACAGCCGCCAGGTACCCTGGGAATAGATATCTGAAGTGACCGCCTCCAGCCGGGTGCATCCAGAGTTTATACGCGCACGTTGCGCCTCTGGGAGCAGGAAAGCCCACTCGGTGGGTAGCAAAGCGTATAACCTGTAGAAAATTAGCATGGCGAGCATTGTTAAAAATGATATCATTTCTACATCTCCATAATGACCATAATAAAGCACAAGTTCCCACACGAATTTGTGCCTTATAACTCTTTTCCACCCATTTAGCCAATTCCCGAACATATCTGTACTATTGGCCGGTGGACTAATGAATAAACTTAATGAATAAACAACGTATTTTAGAGCATCTTCACCGGGGCTCTAAATCGGTGTCCGGCACACCCAACTAAGATTCAATTGGGGGTGCATGTCGGCTGTCCGGCCAGTTCAGGGGTGCAACCCACCCCAAACAAGCACGTCAAACTTTTTTCTACTTTTAAACATTCGTTCATTAAACACTTATGGCAAAATTTAAACGAGATTTTTTTTAACAAACTTACAATTTGAAATATAAATGAGATTTAACAAACTAAACCTTACTGGCTACACGCTGCAACGTCTAGTCAACCACTACATGCGCCGAAGTCCAGGAAGATGCCGCTTCCACAGCGTAGCGCCGGCGAAAAAGATGCGAACCAGCGCCATAATTATCAACGGACTTGCATGCCTCGATGATCCGGCGCCGGAAGTTTCATCCGCTATTGCCATCGGCTACAGCCGGCCGTGGCTGAGGCTTCTGGTTTCGCGGCCGGCGCGTGGATTTTATCTACCAGCGGCGCGCATGATGGGAAGCCTCACCCACTTCAGCTGACGCCCATTCTCCTGTGACGGCGACGCTGTCGACCAAGATACATTTGCCGTTGGTAAGGGAAGATCGGTCAGCTCAGTGTCGTCGGCGGCGGCGGCGTCGTTGTCATCCGATGCTGACAACTTCGACGTTGGCTCCCGCGCGACGGTAGGGAGGGAGACGTCGGCACGACGCGCTTCGTACTTCGCATCCACCACGGCGTGTCAGTAGGGCGTGCAGATGTAGTACTTGGGGTCGAGCTTCTACTCGTACGACATCTTCTGTCACTTCCGTTTGATGAAGTCGATGCGCTCATGCCCGCTGAGCCGCGGTGCCACCGGCACATTGACAGCGTTCCTTATTCACCCTTCGGGTAGGGTGGCGTCGTCGTCCACCGGCACGCTATGGCGGCACCACAGCCGCGCGGTCTCCAGCGGCACCACGTACGGAGCCGTGTTGGCTGCCTCCTCGTGCCACAACTCGCGTTGATACGCCTTGGCCATCTCCGCCTCCTCGTTGCGTCGGTGGCGTTCCTTCATCTGCTCACGACGTTGTTGGTTGCGGCGCTCGTTGCAACGATGAGCATGTTCCGCCGAGAGGAAGTCACGATGACGTCGAAGCTCGCGCTCCTCCGTCGTCTCGCGGCTGCGCGCCATGCTTGGCGGCTGATCTGCTGGTGGCGTGTTGGGAGAGGGGAGAAGAAGTGGTTTGCTGTGGTTGGAAAAGAGAAGGGCCGCGACGCACCACATTTTAAAAGCGGCCAGAGGAGCGGGGTTGGGTGGCCTGCATTAAAGCCTAACCACTGGTTCGCCTGGCCACACATTGACGCTGACAACGCGTGTGCATGGCGCCGCCGTTGAAGCCGCCGCGACGTCAACACGTGGACGACGCTCGAGGCGTCGCTTCCGTCTGCGCCATGGGAACGGATGCGACGTTAATGTGACGCGTCGATTCGCTCCACGCCCGCCAGAGAGAACAGGTTGTGTTATTGCGAGACGTGCTGACAGGCGTGTCGCCACCTCGTTGCCTTGCCATTAACACGGGCGAAACGGCCTCCTGCACAACCCTAGTTAACACGGGCACGACGACCTGTGTGTATGAGGGGCGGGCCACTCCTGTCAGAGGCCATGTCCGGCACCCCCGAGAGGGCCTCCAATATGGAGGTCCTTTCGGGGGTGCCAGACACGATTCCGCTCCGCCCGATCCTTTAGGGGTGCCGCTGGGGTGCGATTTTGGCGTCCGGTCCCAAAATAGGCCCTTGGATGGTCAATTGGAGGCCCCCAGTGGAGATGCTTTAAGAGGGAGAACAAATACCGAGAGTGCCGTCATCGTTGCCATCGTTCAATTTCTTTTTATAACAATTTATTTTTTCGTCAATAACGTCGGGCTAAATATTCCTATATATCTGGCTAAATATTCCTATATACTTATTTAGTGAGACGATTTATTATCCACGGTGTGGTACATATACACCTATACGGCGATGTAAACTATATACCCGTTTTAGCATGGTTTGAGAAAAAAGTTTCTGGTCGCCATTTCTAGGGTTGACTTTTAAAAGTAATCGTAGGGGTTGGGATATAACATGAAAAATTCCAAGCTACTTTTCGGTAATACTATCAACACTATTGTTGTCATCCCCCGTCTCCTTGAGTATTTTCGTTTTATGTTGTATATACGAGTCGCTTAACGCAAGGGTGTCTATACCCATGTGAAAAGCGAATCTTTTTGGTATATATTTATTTTGGTGTCTATTAGTCTAAGAAAAAGATGTGACCAAATGTGGGTCTAGAAATGAGAAGTTGGTAAATTTATGTGTGACGGAATCCCATCCGTGCCTAAAGTAACTCGTCGGACCGTAGAAATTCACTTTGCCTCTCGATCTGACATGCTCCTGCCCAGTTAAGAGTAATTTTTTTTCAAAAATCTGAAATTTTGGTTATGAACATATATATGAGTGTTTTACTTGCTCCGTTGTGAAATGACATTTGACAAAATTATGTTTACAACAAGAGTGTCATTTCACCATAAAAATTGGCATTTTTGTAAAAACATTTGTATATATTCATCACCATTTTTTCCGAATTTTGTAAAACGTTTTACTTCTTTTTTCGATTTTTTTAATTTGGCAGGAGCCGGTGAGCTCGGTGTGCCAGTCGGCCCGAGGAATCTTAAAAGAAAAAAGAGAAAGAAAAAATCTGCATTCCCAGGGGAGGAGAAACGTCCCCAATTCCGGCGGCGGCGGCGGCGGCCATGGGAGAGGGTGAGGCGACGCGGCAGAAGAGGAAGAAGAAGTCAAAGCCCCTAGCCGCTGACCCATTCCTTCAAACCCCAGCCCAATCCCCTGCCCCCGGAACCCCAATCCTGGAAGAGGCGGCGGCGATGAGGAAGAGGAAGATGCGTAAGGAGCAGAAGGCGGCGCCGCCTCTTACCCAAAACCCTACCTTGGAGGAGGAGGAGGAGGAGGAGGCCGTGCTGGCGACGAAGAAGAAGAAGAAGCACAAGGAGCGCAAGTCATCTCCTTCTCCGTCCACTGCTGCCGCTGCGGAAACCCCAATTTCGGAGCAGGAGGCGAAGGTGTCCAAGAAACGGGAGCGGAGTAAGGACCAGGAGCAGACTCAATCACAGGGAAGAAAGGCTCTCCGAGCCTCCAAGCCTCTACCCGCTGCCCCATTCCTTGAAGCCCCAGCTCGATCTCCCGCTCCCGGAACCGCAATGTTGGAAGAGGCGGCGATGAAGATGTGTAAGGAGCACAAGATGGCCGTTGCCCAAGATACTACTACCTTGGAGGAGCAGAGGGAGGACGGCATGTCGGCGAAGATGAAGAACAAAAAGAAAGAGTCCAAGCACATGGAGCACACCCTGTCATCTCCTTGTACATCCGTTGCTGCTGAAACCCCAATTTGGGAGCAGGAGGCCAAGGTGACCAAGAAACTGAAGCACGGTAAGGACCAGGAGCAGTCCTGCTACACGCCATTGCCACTTGACCCCGGGCAGACTCAGGCACAAGGAACAAAGAATCCCCATGCCTCCAAGGGTATACCCGCGGCACCATCCCCCGCTCCTGAAACCACAATGTTGGAAGAGTTGGCGGTGACAGCGGTGATGATGAAGAGGAAGAATTGTAAGGAGAAGAAGGTGGCAGCACGGTCTCTTGCCCAAAATACTGCATTGGAGGAGCCGAGAGAGGATGTCATGCTGACGAAAATGAAGGATTCCGAGCACATGGAGGCGGAGAAACAGAAGAAGAGGAAGCAGCAAAAGCCATCTGACAAGTCACCATTGCCACCTGACCGTGGCCAGACTCACCGGGTCCGATCACAAGGAGGCAAAGCTCCACCAGAACAGGAGCAAGAAGCTGAGGCACGAAAGGGTAGTAGTATTGACAAAAAGAATGGAACAAGGCCCTGTGTCCGTGTGCTCAGCAAGCGTGAGCTCATCAAGGAGGGGAGCAAGAAGCCGCGGGCGCTGCCCGAAGGCTTTGTACCGTACAGCGATTTTGTTTCCAGTTGCACCGAGCAGAATCCTGATCAGTCATCCCCATACAGTGCATTCTTTGACCAATTCCGCTATAACCCTGTCCGCAAAGATCGCAAGCCCCCACTTCCTAGAACCCCTGATCGTCTAGCCAGGCTGCCATCTCGGGGTCACTCATCATTTCAGTCGTCTCAGCTTACCATGAATGAAACCTCCGGCGCTTTCAAGTCCAACACCTCTGTAGCATCAAAGACAAAGCAGCAAGATTCAGGTTCAAGTTCACAAGAGAAACTAATTGTAGAAGTAGAGGAAAACCTTCGGAAGAAGATGAGGGAGAAGAAGCAATCAGGCAGTTCACTGCCTGACCCCTGCCAGAGTTGCTGCATTCAACTACAAGGAACCAAAGCTCCACCAGATCAGGACCAAAAAGCTGATGCCCCAGAGGTTGACAATATTAAAAGAAGTAACGGCAAGAAGGCCCGTGTCCGTGGTCCCAGCAAACGCAAGCTCTTCAAGGAGATGAGTATGGAGCAGATGCTACCTGTTCCCACTTGTACTCGTCTATCCATGTTGCCACCTCGGGGTTACCCATCAATTGGGTTGCCTGAGCTCTCTGCTAATGGAACCTCCAAGGCTTGTAAGGCTAGCCGTTCTGTAGCTCACAAGTCAAAGAAGAAAGATTCAGGTTCAGGCTCTGCCTCTAGCTCACAGGAGAAACTAAATGCAGAAGTAAAGAAAAAACCTGAGAAGAAAATGACGATAAAGAAGCAAAGGGAACCACCACCATTGCTTACCCGTGCTGAGAAGTGGTCAGACAAGTATCGGCGTGTTCCCCTGGACCAGCTGGTACCGCCGCCACGCTCTCCTCATCATCTCTTGCAGGAGAATTACGCTTCTGATCCATGGAAGGTTATTGTCATCTGCATGCTCCTCAACTTAACGCAGGGTAAACAGGTAAGCTCCTAGATTGTGCCAACTAATCTTATTGATGAGGCCTCGTTTCAAAAAACAAAATGATTCAGGGATTCTGATAGCTAAGAAAGTAAAAAAACACTCACTTGTGTTCTTTTAAGCTCAAAATAACCGAGCATTGTTTCCACATTTATTTCATACCTAAAAGTATGGCTAACCATGTAACCTTTCTTGATTCATAAGTCCACAAGAAACCAAACTTGAATTCTCAAATGCATTTCACACTATATTTACAAGGGTGAGGTGCTGTTTCTTTTTGATGGTTCTTTGAAAAATTATTTTCAAAGAACCATTTTGCTGCTGTCTTGTGTCGCTTGAGTGTGGCGCTGAATTTAGGCTGGTGTTCCATTTGTTTTATGCGATAATTCCATAACGCTTCAATACTTTTTCCGGTTTAAGTTCAAGAATTCACTCCTCTCTGTCAACTAATGTAGGTCAAGAAGATAGTGGAGGGGTTCTTCGAATGCTATCCTGATCCTCACGCTGCAATTAACGCTGATCCTGAAAAGATGGAGGCCTATCTGACATATCTAGGGTTGCAGCGTATAAAAACAATTAGAATTCAGACATTCTCCAAGCAGTATGTTGAAAATGATTGGACCTATATTACTGAGCTTTGTGGTGTCGGCAAGTGAGTTCTGCCCACTTAATTCTGTTGTTGGATATGGAGTATTTGTATAATAGCGTTTCTTATTCAGCCTGATTAGTAACAAGAAATTATCTTTACCTTATAGGTATGCAGCTGATGCTTATGCAATATTTTGTGCGGGTAGGGCAACAGAGGTGGTGCCTAAAGATCACAAGTTAGTTGATTATTGGAATTACGTCTGCTCTGAGCTACCCATGGTGCAGGTAGTATTCTGAACAGATGAGGTTTAGTGAATTGCTGTGAGCTTACATTTTAATGTTTCATGGGTGAATTTTGAAGATCTGCAGCATTTTCCAAGTATTATTTTTCAAACCATGTGCCTGTTCTCCATAAATATAGTACAGCCACGAGGCTGTCAAACTATGCGGGCATCTCGCTAGTGGTAGTATCATCTGTAACGGGGAGGGAGAATATTGGTCCCTATTCCTGGATAGTCATTGTAAGTAGAAATTTTCTGTCTTAGTGCTAGAAGCAGGGTACTCTCTGGTAACATGTTAATTTGAGCTTAATATGTCAAGCAATGCTACGAACCAGACGATTTGAATCCATTGAGCTTTATCTCATGAGAGTCCAGCCACAACATGCATGCTGACACACTGCAAAATCGGAGATATATTTGTTTTCTCCTTGAGACAACTAAACTTACATTGTGATCTTCAAACTTGTCTATGTATTGCAGGGATCACAGAGCGTGCAGGAAGCTGGAGTGAACGATCAGGAATTGCTGTGATTTGCTAACTTGTGAAGTTGGGCTGTAGGACGAAGCAAGTGCTGCTGCTGTTCTGTTTTTAGTTACCTCTGCTGCCGTCTATTTTTGTGTGATCACTGAAGGCGTAGAAGGGTGTGAATCACTTATATTTTGGGCCTTGTACTGAATGAAGAATTTACCATTAAATAGGATGGAAGGAAAAGTTTTGTATGGAAGTTGCATTAATAGCAGAATACTGTGATTTGGATGCGATTTAGTTTCCTTCTCACTCTCGTATGGAAGTTGCATTAAATAGATTTTGCCATTTGAGAATAATATGATTTGGCTGTGATTCAGTTTCCTTCTTCTCTCTTACTCACTACGTAGTAGTATAAGATACCTTTTAATTTGATCGACAACTTTCCAAAAGCAAGTGAATTTTCATGGCCAACAAATCAAGCTGATTAATTCGAAATCCGCTTTCTAAGGCAACCCCAAGTCAGAAAATCATGGAAGCGCCTTTTTTAACGGACAGGAGACCGGTAAGCATCCCATTGTCCTCCTCCCTCGTCCGTCCCTGGCAATAACTGCAAGAGAAGAAACTCAAGCTCAAACTCGAACCAAGAGAGGAGATTACTGCTATAACTGCATACAGAAATATCTAGTTTAGTTTCATTTCAACTGACCTGCGTGCTGCTGAACACGCTCCTGATTATGCACTCCAGCGCACAATCGTTGGGTGTCATACATCTGCAGAAATGGATAGAATGGATCTTACCGGTCAAGAAAGCCTTCCTGATGTCCTACCTGAAAGAGAAAACTGTCGGGCTTCCCGGATTATCCCAGCCTCTGGCCGAGCTTGAGGCCATTGATCAGGTAACACCACCGCCCTTGACTTCTTTTCTCTTTGCCTGCGTTTGGCTCCGGCCTTTATCGATCAGTGTTTAGGCGGAGAACCAGGCCATCAGCGAGTTGTCCCAAGGCACGGTTCGCTTGTTCGGTCGTGGAGTTCCTGGACTCCAAACAGGGCCTCCTGCTCCTCCGCATGCCTGAAGATCCTGCTCGGGAGTCCTTCTTCCCCCCAGGCGTCCCCGGGAGAAAGATGTCGACCCGGCAGGCAAATAAACAGCTGGGATGGCTTTGCACAGCCAGTGTGCCTGGGCTGGCCTTAGTTGCATAGGCTAGATATGCTCATAGGCTGCTTGTGTAATGCGAGAATGTAATTTCGGAAGTTAAATATGAATACAATCCTATGCTCAACTCCTGGGGTCATTTCCCAATCTTCCTTTGCACTAACGCGCCATCTAGTTTATGAGGAGATCTCCTCAGGTGACAAGTATTCTGACTGTCTGCTGCAGTAGTAATACCCCTGGGAGCACTATACCTTCCAGGGACTCACTCCACTGCCTCAGTTACTAGGCCAGAGGGTAACAGACCGTTCACAGGGGAGGACGCATTGCCCCCGCAAAGGCTCTCATAAACCGTCAAGCATGCTCAGGTTGACAGTATATTGACTCCAAGCGAGATATTATGCCTAAGATGCAGGATGCAAATGCAAAGACTTAGCTGTTTTCTGCTGCTTTCTTGGTCTACTAGGCCTCTCTCGGGTATCCAGCTCCTTATCCACCTTTCCTTCGCAGGTTTTCTGTCCTGGGGAGGCGCTACACACAACAAACTTTTAGTAGGAAAAGAAAGGACCCTCTCTTCGTGTCGTGAAAAAGTTTACCCGGAGCAAACCGCAAGCAAAGTTGACTGTGCATTTCTGTGCTTATGTGCTTTAAAGCACAACACTGCCCAATTTCTCCTTTCTGCGGCAGTACGGCATGACTGGGAGGCAGCTCCTACTGATAGGCGTGCTCGCGATCACCCCATCAGCCACCGGCACATATCAGCCCCCTGCTTGTTGGTTGTTCCGGGTAACCAATTTTACGACAAAAATTGAGGCTCACGGAATTGAAAACTTATCTTTTATTCCTTGGCGACGATTCTTACACCCTATTACAGAACACTAGCCCCTCAGGCGTGCTTAGTCGATACAACTATCTGCGATTCGTGCTTGTAATCAGGGGTAGAATTTGCGGAGGTTTTCGATGTTCCAGGCGTTGCCTTCCGGCCTGCCCTTCTCATCCTCCAGGTAAACTGCTCCAAGCCTCAGGGTATGGGTCACCCGATACGGACCTTCCCACTTGGATGACATGTTGTTCATGCCATCAAGTTTCTGCTTTTTTCGGAGGACCAGGTCTCCTGGCTCCATTGCCCTTGCTCGCACATGGCGGTCATGATAGCGTCTGAGCGCTTGTTGGTAACGAGCGGATCGCAGGGTGCTCGACACCGCACTTCTTCCAGGAAATTGATATCATCAATCCTTCTCTCCACTTGAGACTCTTCATCATAAGCAAGCACCCGGGGGGATCCATGCTTAAGTTCTGTTGGCAGAACTGCCTCTGCTCCATAGACGAGGAAGAAAGATGTTTCTCCGGTGGCTCTGCTGGGCGTGGTCCTGAGTGACCAAAGAACACTTGGCAGATGCTCGATCCAGTTCTTGCCCCGATTCTCCAGCTTGTCAAAAGCCTTGGTTTTCAGACCCTTGAGGACCTCCGCATTAGCTCGCTCGACTTGCCCATTGCATCTTGGATAGGACACCGAGGCAAAACACACCTTGATGGCCATGTCTTCGCAGAAGTTGAGGAAGGCTCGACTGGTGAACTGGGTGCCATTGTCCGTGATAATCCTGTTGGGAACTCCGAACCGGAACACGATCCCCTCGATGAACTTGATGGCGGCTTGGGCCGTCTGTCTTGGTACTGGCATCACCTCCACCCACTTGGTGAACTTGTCGATTGCCACGAAAAGATACTCATGTCCCCCGACGGACTTCGGGATCTTGCCTACTATGTCCAGCCCCCAGACCGCGAACGGCCAAGAGATCGGAATAGGCTGCAGGGCTTGTGCTGGCTGATGAATATCTTTCGCATAGTGTTGGCAAGCTTCACATGTCTTGACGATTTGCTCGGCGTCGTGGAGAACTGTTGGCCAGTAGAACCCGTGACGAAAGACCTTCCCCGCCAAAGACCTTGATGCTACATGACTGGAGCATGTACCCTCGTGGATGTCCTACAGCAGCGCCTGGCCTTGCTCCTACCGAATGCAGCGGAGTTTGACTCCGTTGTCACGCCGCCTGTAGAGTTCGCCGTCGATCAGGACGTAGAGCTTGGTTTGGCGAGACACCCGCTCGTCGTCATGGTCGTCACCCGGGAGGGTGTGCTTGGTCATGTACTTGACGATGTCCAGGGCCCATGGCGGGCAGCTTCTCTCCACTAGGAGCACCATCTGACAAGAGGGAAGTAGAGCTTCCTCCGCCGCAGGTACCTCCAGGTCTTGAGTTCCCGGGCTAGCTTCCTGAGTTGCCGGGGTAGACAGGTCTCCAGCCCCCGGCTCCGTGGCTGGCTTTGCCTTGATTTTGTCGGAGGGTACCGACGGCTGCTTGAGCACCTCAATGTAGATCCCGGGGGGAACAGGCTCTCGCTGCAAAGCCATCCTCGAGAGCTCATCCGCGACGGTGTTGTCCACCCGCGAGATGTACACGGCCCTGAAGTTGTCGAAGCGCCGCTGCAGCTTCCAAACTTCCTCAACATACGGGGCCATTTGAGGGCACGCGTACTCCTTGTTGATTTGTTTGATGACCAGCTGCGAGTCACCCTTGACGACGATTTTCTTGATGCCAAGACTGACGGCCACTCGAAGTCCAGCAAGCAGGCCCTCTTATTCCATCGTGTTGTTGGAAATGCCTCCGAGGAAGTGCATTTGGACGACGTACTTCAGGCGTTCGCCAGTTGGCGAAGTCAGGACAACCCCGGCTCCTCCTCGATTCTTAGAGAAAGAACCGTCAAAGTGCATGGTCCAGGCGCTGGGATCTTCTTTCCCGGGGAGACAGGTCTCTTCTTCTGGATCCTCGAATGCCGTCTCGGTCCACTCCGCTGTGAAGTCCGCCAGTGTCTGACTCTTGATGTTGTCCGTGTGCTCAAATTTTAGACCAAAACCTTGAAGCTCCATGGCCCACTATGATATGCGCCCTGTGGCCAGTGGGTTCTCTAGGGGGCTCCTCAGATTATACTTCGACACCACAGTGATCGGGTGGCTTTCAAAGTAGGGTCTCAGCTTGCGAGATGCGATAAGGATCGCCAGGAGAAGCTTCTGCATCATGGGGTAGCGCTCCCGCGCATCGCGCAGAACCAAGCTGACGAAGTAGATCGGATGCTGCACTTTGCGAGGGGTCGCTCCTTGGAAGGGCTCCTCTTCTTCTTCCACGGTGCCGACATCCTGAGCTAGTGACAGCTCAGCCCCAGCGCTTCAGGGTTGTCGACGTCCGCGGAGATTGCTGAGGTGCCGAGGTCCTCGGACCCCGATGAACTCGACACCTTTTTCTTGCTGGGCTGACCCGGGAGCGTATCCCCAAGCCGCTTGCCCTTGATCTTGCTTGGCTTTTGTGGAGGAGCGTCGCGTTCAGCCACCAACACCGCGCTTACCACTTGGTTAGTGGCAGCGATGTACATCAACAGAGGCTCATTCTCTGTTGGGGCCACCAAGATCGGTGGCTTGGAGAGGTAGCTCTTGAGAGATTGAAGTGCCTCTTCGGCTTCAGGGGTCCAGTCGACGGGACCTTCTTTCTTGAGCAACTTAAAGAACGGAAGGGACCGTTCTCCAAGCTTTGAGATGAAGCGCTCGATTGCGGTGATGCACCCGTTTAGGCGCTACACGTCCTTGATCCGCCGGGGTGCCTCCATGCGATCGATCGCCTTGATCTTGTCTGGATTGGCCTCGATTCCCCGATGGGAAACCAAGAAACCCAGCAGCTTGCCCGATGGTACCCCGAAAACACACTTCTCGGGGTTGAGCTTGAGGTTGACCCGGCGAAGGTTCTCGAACATCTCGTGCAGGTCCTAAATGAGTGAGTCTTGGTACCGCGTCTTGACCACGATGTCGTCGATGTACGCTTCAGCATTGCGACCCAGCTGTGGCCCAAGGCATGCCTGCATTGCTCGCTGGAAGGTAGCGCCGGCGTTCCGAAGGCCAAAAGGCATTCGGGTGTAGCAGTAGCAGCCCTTTGGAGTGATGAAGGCCGTCTTTTCTTGGTCTTCGACAGACATCAGGATCTGATGGTACCCGGAGAAGGCATCCAAGAAGCATAACAGCTCGCACCCCGCTGTGGAATCCACTATTTGGTCAATACGTGGCAGGGGGAATGGATCCTTCGGGCAGGCTTTGTTTATGTCGGTGAAGTCGATGCAGAGGCGCCACTTGAGTGTCAGGGGTTTTGGAACCACCACCGGGTTTGCCACCCAAAGAGGGTGAGGAGCCAAGCGGATGACGCCAGCTTCTAGTAACTTGTCGACTTCGGCAACGATGAACTCCAGCTTCTCCTTGCTCTGGTTTCGGAGGACTTGCTTCACAGGTCGCGCGTCCGCGCTGACCGCCAGTTTGTGCTATATCACCTCCCTTGGTACGCCGGATAACTCCGATGCATCCCACGCAAAGACATCAGAGTTTTCCCGAAGGAAGGCGATGAGCGCGCTTTCCTATTTATCCGTAAGGCGGGCACCGATGGTAATGGAGCGAACTCCATCACCGGTCAGTGCCACCTTCTTGGTTAGCTGCGAGTCGCCATGGAACGGTGCCTTCTTGCTGGAGGTCGGCATCGAGCCACCGGGGTTAGCTCCTTCCCCGGAGTGTGCTTCGAGGTCTTCCTCCATCTCGTCTTGGGTGATATCCGCCGTCGCCGCCACCGTCTGGTTCAGCTTCCGAACGCAGAAGATGGCGTCGTCAATGTCGGCCTTGATCTTGATCACCCCCAACGGAGCTGGGATCTTCAGCACGTTGCAAGCGAAGTGGGAAACAACCATGAATTTGGCCAGAGCAGGCCGGCCAAGTATGCCGTTGTACGGGAGCGGAGTGTCGGCGATGTCGAAGACGACGTCCTCCGTGCGGAAGTTCTTGTGGTCACCAAAAGTGACCGGAAAAGTGATCTTCCCGAGGGGCCGCGTGATGCCTATGTTCACGCCTTGGAAGACGCCAGTGTTTGTGAGGCGAGAGAACGGAATATGCAGGACGACCAGCACCTTGGCCGTTAGCAGGTTGAGACTAGAGCCTCCGTCGATCAGCATCTTGGTGACCTTGTAGTTGTGGATGACGGGGGACACGATCAGAGGCAGGGTCCCTACTCCACAAGTATTGGAGGGATGGTCCTCCGGGTCGAAGGTGATGACCTGGCTGGACCAATCCAGAGGCTTCGAAGGAGTTGAAGCCACAACGTTGAGCTCTCGCACCAGCTTCTTGCTGGCGCCATTGGATGAGGGCAGAGAAGACCCTCCATGAATGCAACCGATGACCCCGACAACCTCCTAGAATTGCCCACCGTTGCCCCCGGGAGCAGCGGGAGCTTCCCCGTTGTTGCCTTGGGCTGCTGCCTGGTTGTTTTGCTCGCGTCCGCCTTGTCCGCCGCGCCCTCCTCCTCGACCTCCGCGACCGCCGCCACGATACCAGCCACGGCCGCCTCCGCCTTGGCGACCCGTGGGGCAATCACGAGCGATGTGCCCGACGACTCCACAGTTGTAGCAGCTGTCTTGGCCGACCCCGTCAGCCCGACGCTGCTCTCGCAGGGCGAGGTTCCTGAGCGCGTGACAGTCCATGAGCAGGTGGTTGCCTTCAGGATGGATGTGACACCAGGGGTCACCTTCTTCTCCAGCGTCGGCGGGCTTGACCTTCTTTGCAAGCGGCTCGGCGACGAAGACGCGCTTGTCGGTTCCAGCATCCCGCCTCTTGTTCTTGGCGACGGTGGCCTTGTCTTCAGGTCCATCTTCTCTCACGCCTTCCTCCGCCCGCGCGCAGCGGTCCGCGAGCTCCCATAGCTTGCGGGCGGTTTCCACGCGGTGGATGCTCAGCTTCTCTTGCATCTTGGGGTTGCGGACGTTGGCGCTGAAGCTCTGGACCACCACTTCGTCCTTGAGGCACGGGATGGTGTTCATCTTGTGAGTGAAGCGCTGGATGTACTTGCGAAGAGTTTCACCCGGGAGCTACTTGAAGTCGTACAAGTCTCTCGGGGTACCCGGAGGCTAGTACCTTCCCTGGAAAGCCCCCAGGAACTGCTCCTTCAGTGCCCGCTAGGAGTGGATGGAGCACTTGGGGAGGTTGAGAAGCCAAGTCTGGGCATCTCCCTTCAGGGCCAGTGGGAACCAATTGGCCATCATGACCTCGTCAGCCCCGGCGATCATTACTGCAAGAGAGTAGATCTGCAGGAAGTCCCGGGGGTTGGTGGTGCCGTCGAAGCGCATGATGTCTATCTTGAACTTTTTGGGCCAGTCGAAGCGACAAATCTCGGGCGCAAGAGTGTTGCAGCCCTCGGCTACATCGTCGTCGCGATCTTCCCGGCGATGGCGTTCCCAACGGCGCTCGATGCGGGTGCGCATATCTTCGTGCAGACGGTTGTTGAGGTCATCGCGAAGATCATGCTGTTCCGAGGTCGAAGATCCAACAGTGATGGCCTTGCCTCGGTCCTGGGGTGGCCGGTTGGCCGCTGGTGGAGCAGCTCGAGGTGGCTCAGTCTCCGCGCGGCGTTCCCCACGGGGTTGAGCCCGTGGTTCACGTGTCTTGGCGGTCGTAGCTCCTGGGTTGTTGACGGTGGTAGCCTGGGTGACTGCCGGGGCTGGTCCGCCGTCGACGTAGTCGAGGAGCTTTTCCACGCGAGCCCTTCATGCCTGGTACGCCTTGAGGTCGGTGGTGCTTGGGGGAAACTGCATCAGAGCCTTGGCAGTCACCAGGGCGTCGTGGTGAGCTTGAGCGTCTGTGGGCGTGTGGGCGGAGGACTTGCTCTTGGACGGCTGAGGACATCCAGCCGACTGATCCTTGGCTGCTCCGTTGCCGACGCTCTTCTCTCCAGAAGGAGGAGGAGGCCGGGCAGAAGCATGAGGAAGCGAAGCCTCCTTGGATCCGCCGCCGGGATTGCGGTCGAGTCCATCCGCGCCATCTAACACCGTCTTCTCCGCAGGCTGCGGATGCGGCGCCTCTTCTCGCCGTGCACCTGCGGCACGACGCTCAGCAGAAGCCTGAGTGCACGAGGGAGAGGCGGCCTTGGAGGCCGCAGCCTCGGGCTTCTTCTTGGGTGGCATGCTTGACGAAGAACTTGACGAAGATCTCCGTGCTGGTGAAGACGAAATCAGCGCTTGCGCCCCCTACCTGGTGCGCCAGATGTCGTGTCTCGAAGGACGGACACCGGGAGTGAAGGACACCCCTTTTGTAGATTCGGTAGGGGCGCGAAGGAGGTTGGGAACATCTCTCACGAAGGGGTCTTCGACGAGCTCTCACTCTCTCTCTCCTTCTCGACGTGTATGGAAAGCAAGCAAGGGACACAACGATCTACCCAGGTTCAGGCCGCCCGAAGGCTAACAGCCCTACTCCTGCATGTCTGGATAGATGGTGGCAACATGGTGTGGCTACAAGGCTGTCTCCGGCGAGGTACCCGGCAAGGGTTTTGGCTAGAGGAAGAAGAAGGACAGATCCTGGCCCGGAGGAGATCACCTTCCCTTTCTTCCCTGCCCTAGCCTAGCTCTGCAGTATGCTTGCTATGCTTGCAACCGTGAGTGTCTTCTATCTTGGATTCGTCCTCCTCCTCGCCATGCCTTGGTCCTCCTTTTATAGATAAAGGGGATGCCACAGAGGTCATGTGAGGAGCGTGAGGGGGTCTTGGCGGGAAGAAACCCCTCTCTGTGGTGGAGGAGGAGACGTGGCCTCTCCTCCTCCAAGCATCCTTCCTCGGTTTGGTGAGATCCCGGCCCTTTGGGGGAAAGCGACGTGAGTAAAGGCTGGCACACCGCAGGTGGTGTATCCTGCTGCGCCTTGCTTCCCAAGTCTTCTGGGTCCTTCTACCATCTTCTGGAGGGTGGTGGAAACCCTATCTTCAGCTTGTACGGCCGGGTACCCGAGAGGAAGTTCGGCGCTGCCAGGGCCTCTGCCTCTCGGGGTCTTCATCTGCTTCCGGGTGCGGGGCACCCGGGGGTCCTTTGCACCCGGTGGCCTTGGCTGGCGGGATGGGTACCCGCCAGGTCTTGCGTCGTGTCTTAGCCTTGTCCATCTTCGTGCTGGACCCACAGGAGGTGGACCCACTTTGGCAGCACTAGGGGAACCCCGTGTTCCACTGCTGCGACACATGCCTTGGTCCTCCATTTATATCCAAGGGGATACCACAGGGGTCATGCCAGGAGTGTGAGGGGGTCTTGGCGGGCAGAACCCCTCTCCATGGTTGAGGTGGAGACGTGGCCTCTCCTCCTCCAAGTATCTTCCGCGGGTTTGGTGGGAGCATCCACCTTTTGGGGAAAGCGGGAAGACAAGGGCTGACACGCCATGGGCTCTGTCCCCTGCTCGCGCCTTGCTTCCCAAGCCTTCTAGGTCCTTCGACCATCTTCTGGAGTGTGGTGGAAGCTTCGTCCTTAGCTTGTATGATGAGCCCCCGAGAGAGAGCTCCGTCCTGCCGGGGACTTGGGCTCCCAGGGTGCTTCTCCGCTCCCGGGGGTGCGAGGGACCCGGGGGTCCTCAGCACCCGGGGATCCTGGCTGGCGCGTGGCATTCGCCAGTCTTGCCATCGAGTCTTGGTCTTGTCCATCTTCGTGTTGGGCCCACATACGGTGGACCCACTTTGGCAGCGCTAGGGGAACCCCATGTTCCACTGCCGCGACAGTAGTCCCCCGGGCATGGTCCCGGTGGCTCTTGCTCCAGCTGCCGGGGCTATGACCTAAAGAAGGTCAAAGTGGGTCCCGGGCGCCTGGTCTTCTTGCACTGCTTGGTGGGGCTCGCCAGGTTGGCGTAGAGACGAGCCCCCGAGTTCCTTTGACTGGGTCGCATCGAACGTTGCGATTTGTGCGGGTCTTCGAGTTTACCCGGTCATCCAACGGTTGGGGTGTGTTGAAGTCGGCACGTCTCCTCGATCCCCGCGCCCGTCGGAGTAATGGGGCCGCGACGTGACGCATGGGGCATCACTTTAGACTTCCGCTTAGGGCTCTGCGACCGTTACCGGCTCATTTTGCCAGGAACTCCTAGCTCATTGTCCTCTGTTTCGTCTTCCTTCCTTGCGCCGCCGCCGCAGATCCACTTCCTCCTCCATGGTTCGAACCAAGGCCACCGGGCGGAAACCAAAGGATGAGGGCGCGGCGTCTCTGGTTCGGGCAATATTGCCCCCCAAATCCAAGAGGCAGCGCCAGAGATCGACGCGTAACCGCAAGAAAGCTAAGCTCCGCAAGCAGCAAGCTTTGTTTGACAGCATCTATGCCGATGACCGTGACAAGTTGCGAAGGGCTGCTTACTACGGGGTGGTGGAGACCGAGGCAGTGGGAGATGTCCCTGCCCGGAAACCGACGAGGGCCTTCTCCCCTTCTGTCGATCGGCCCCCCAATCAGATCCGTATCTTCGATCTCTTCATGCTGATGGGAGCCGTGCCCCCTTCTTTGAATTCCTCTCGGAGGTCCTAAAAGCGTACCAACTGAAGCTCTTGCATCTGATGCCAGGAGCCATTCTGGACCTAGCGGTCTTCTCCCACTCCTGCGAGGCGTTTGTAGGAGTGATGCCGTCCGTGGCCTTGTTCCGCCACTTCTTCTATCCCCGCATCGGAAATGAGGGATGGTTGGGTGGCGGCGTCACGTTCTGCTTCCGCCCGAGGGCCAGGCTCGCCTATCCCCTTATGAGGACCAAGTCTAGATGAGAGGAATGGAGGAGACAATGGTTCCTGGTGGAGGTCCCAAAGGCTCTCCCGCAGTAGGAGGAGCCAAAGGAACGTCCGGAGAAGCTGGAGTCCTGGGGGTGGTTCAGCGGTCAGGACGGTGATTTCTCGGAGGTGCTGAAGCGCTTCCAACTACTTCATGACAAGGGTGCAACAGGCGCTGCCATTGCTGCCCATTTCCTCCGTAACCGCCTGGCGCCGCTGTAGGAGAGGCTGCATCCGTCCTGGGACTTCAAAGGCCGCGACGATCTGTCCCGCCTGAGGACCGCTGACATGCCTGATGGCACCATCCAGGACAACATCACCAAGCTTTTTGTTCCGGGTCTTCAGCATGTCCTGCCTGCCGGGGTACTTCCTCTGTGTGAGGACCCGCAGAAGGATTCCATCTTGGAGCTGATGCCGGTGTGCAGCGCCCTTGGCATCGCGGGCTGATGACCCACAAGTATAGGGAATCACGACAGTCTTCGAGGAAAGTAAAACCTAATTTATTGATTCGACACAAGGGGAGCCAAAGAATATTTATAAGCCTTAACAGATGAATTGTCAGTTCAGCTGCACCTGGAAATAGACTTGCTCAACACAGATTATCAGTAGCAACAGTTTTATAGCAGTAGCAGTAGTGAAATAATAGCAGCAGTAAAGTAGAGACAGCAGTAGTGATTGCAGTAGCAACAGGATTAAAATACTGTAGGCATAGGGATGGATGAATGGGCGTTGCATGGATAAGATAATTCATGTAATAATCAAGACAAAGGCATTTGCAGGTAAATAATGATAAAGCATCCAAGTACTAAGTAACCATAGGCATGTGTTCCGTATTTAGTCGTACGTGCTCGCAATGAGAAACTTGCACAACATCTTCTGTCCTACCGGCCCGTTTGCAGCGGGCCCTCAAGGGAATCTACTGGTAATTAAGGTACTCCTTTTAATAGAGTACCGGAGCAAAGCATTAACACTCCGTGAACACATGTGATCCTCACATCAAAGCCATCCCCTCCGGTTGTCCCAATTGCTGTCACCTTGGGGCCTCGGGTTCCAGACAATTATATGTGTATACACTTGTAGATATGATCTTAAACAATGATTATCCTTATGATACAATAACATGTTCAGATCTAAAATCATGGCACTCGGGCCCTAGTGACAAGCATTAAGCATAACAAGTTGCAACAATGACATAAAGTACTAACAACGGATACTAGGCACCATGCCCTAATGATCTTATATCTATTACATGAACGATCTCATCCAATCCCTACCATCCCCTTCAGCCTACAGCAGGGAATTACTCACACATGGATGGGGGAAACATGGATGGTTGATGGAGAAGCGTCGGTGATGATGATGGCAATGATCTCCTCCAATTCCCCGTCTCGACGGAGTGCCAGAACGGAGTTTCTGGTCCCCGAAATGGGGTTTTCGGTGGCGGCGGAGCTCTGGAGTTTTTCTGGAAAAAGCGTCGATTGCCCCGGCGTTTTTAGGTCAAGCCCTTTAAGTAGTCGATAGCGGGACGCGAGGGGGTGACCGAGCCAGCCACACCATGTGGTGGCGCGACCCAGGGCCCACCGCGCCGCCACGTGGTGTGGGCGCCTCGTGGCCCGCCTCCGTCTCGTCTTCTGGCACCGTGGGTCTTTTGATAAAATAGGAGCTTCGCGATATTTTCCGGGGATTTTCCTGATAGTTGGATTTCTGCACAAAAACAAGACACCAGGGCAATTCTGCTGAAAACATAGTTAGTTCGTGTTAGTTGCATTCAAAACACACAAATTAGAGGTAAAATAACAGCAAAAGTCTTCGGGAAAGTAGATACTTTTTGGACGTATCAACTCCCCCAAGCTTAGCTTATTGCTTGTCCTCAAGCAATTCAGTTAACAACTGAGTGCGATAAAAGAAACTTTCACGAACACATTTGCTTCATATGATGTATACATTCTCACTATATGGACAAGTGCTTAGGCGATTCATAATAAGATGTGTGCAAATAATGTCACCTAATAGTTATGTAAACTATGAAGAGATGCCAAAATACTAATAATAAACAACATGAAACATATCTATCTGCAAGATTGCAATGCTCATAATAAGATATGATAAGGTGGTATCTCGCTTGCCCGTAATTGTACAGCAAAAAATAAATGCCCAGGCACCTCTGAAGTTCAAGGGAAGACTAGAAGTAAAGATATTAAAGATAAAAGCATCAAAGTTATACCACAGTTAACCGCATTCTTGGACAAGCACATTACACTAAGAATGACAATTATGCTCTCGAGAAGGTGCTCAAAGAAAGGATGGTGACGCAACATAAAAATAAAAGATTGGCCCTTCGCAGAGGGAAGCAGGGATTAACATGTGCTAGAGCTTTTTATTTTTAAAACAGAAGTAAAATTGTTTTGGGAGGTGGTTGTTCCTGTCAACGAATGGCAATAGAGTTTCTGTTATCCTCCATACTAAACAAGTTGAGAGCGGTTCCGAGATGTTGATATTAGGCATTTATAGCATGCACTTTTACATATAGCTTGACACTCCTCCCAACCTTTGCTTACACAAGCCATGGCTAACCGAATCCTCGGGTGCCTTCCAACAATCACATACCATGGAGGAGTGCCTATTTTATTGTTTTTAGCTTTTTGATGTTATAATGGTCTAACCAGCTCTTTGCAAAATTAGTGACAAGCAGATGAAGCATGCAAGTCGAGGTACTTAATTTAGTATGGGAGATAACAAACCCAACTACTACTTCCTCATGAGCTAAAAACAGTGTCACAAAATGAGAAGTAATTTGAAAGTTTTAAAGGTAGCACATGAAAATTTACTTGAATGGTTTGAAATGCCATGCATAGGAATTTATAGTGGACTCTTTGGAATACATGGTTTTCAGGGATTTGGAAGCACGAGCAGCATTCCCGCTCAGTACAAGTGAAGGCTAGTAATAGACTGGGAAGCGACAATCAAGAGAGCAATAACCGTCATAATCATGCTTGCGACAAAACAAAATTAACGGAGGCATAAAAGTGATACAAGAACTCTGAGGCAAAGTAAATCATCGAGGCTTAATTGACTTTTTGTTTTTCAGTCATATGCATGCGTCAGCATGTGCCAAGTCAATTCAAATGAATCATTCAAAGGAGGATACCACAATGTCATACCCTTTATGATAGAACAATGCAAGCAAACATCAATATAACATGCCACCCACTATTAATAAATTGGAACTGATCATAAGAGAACATGAACTACTAAGCATCCACTAAATGACATATAACTCACACGAACCAACTAAGCATGTTCACATGGATGAGTATATGTACAAAAATGAAAACAAATAGAGTTCATACCAGCCTCTCATCCCAACTCGAATTGTCGTAAATCGTCATTATTGCTTTTCACTTGTGTGGCTTGAATGATATGAAATGATAACCAAGCTCCACTGGAGTCACGAAAGGCTGTCGAGCTCTGCAGCAAACTATACAAAACCGAAAAAGAACAACAAATATTTTTGGGTTTTTCGAATTTAAAACAAGAGCAAAAAGAAACAAGCAATAAAGCAAAATATTTTTGGATTTTTGAATAACAAACCGAATTTAAATAACTAAGCAAACTAATACTAGAGACTTAAAGAAACAAATAAAGAGAAACAACATAAATATTTTTGGTATTTTTGTGTTTTGGAAAGCAAAAGCAAACAAGAAACAACAAAAAGAAAGAAAGAAAATCGAAACATGGATATACAAAGTACCGACAGAACATGATATATAAATGAGTGAGATGTCGGTATACCTCCCCCAAGCTTAGGCTTTTGGCCTAAGTGGAGATCAATCGTAACGTGGGTAGGAACTCCAGGCCGGTGGATCATACCTGGCGTGCTCATAATCTGGCTCCACTGAGGAAGAAGAAGCAGAAGGCCCAGCGTACCCAGGATGCGGGTGTGGGAAACCAGCTGTGTCAGAGGACTGTGTGAAGTCATCTTCAGCCCGCTCTCCATCATCCTCTGCGTGATGGCCATATCTCTCCATGTATGCATCGAGCTCATCCTCCAAGAGTGACCAACTTTCCCTGGAATCAAGGTTAAACAAAAGAGGCACAGGCAAACCGACTATTCGGTCTGACTTGACTACTCTCCACCCTGATTTCTTGAAAAATGTTATCTCATAAGACAAGCTATTCAAATCAGCCCAATTAGAAACAAAGTTGTGTTTTATCATGGAATTAATACCAAGTTTCTCTATGGGGAGCTGAACATCCAAACGGTGAGGTACTACACCATGCATAGCTAATAAACGAGAAGCAACGAGACCCCCACAAAATCCCCTTTCTCGCGGTTAGTAGCAAGACGGAAAGCTATCAAAGCACCCAAATTATAGTTCCTATCTCGTTGCAAAGCTGCTGCTAGGAAAACCAAATCATGAACAGATAATTTACTTGCAATTTTCCTAGCAAGAACGCACTTTGAAATGAAATAAGCAAAATATCGAATATATGGGAGTTGAATAATTCGAATTTTACCATCCTCATCTGAGAAACTTCTTCGTTGGCAGATATCCTTGTACAAGTCCATCAATGGCTTTGGCTTCCCTCTTATCTTCTCTCGCGATCCCCATTGGGGCACCCTAATGGCTGCACAAAAATCATCAAAGGGCAAGTTGACATTTTTATTACAAATTTTGTAGCGAACCATGGGGTTAGGTGAAGACCAATCGGAACTGAAATCCTGCACCACAGACACAGTTAGCTTTGCATATTGGTAAGGTTCACCAACAACAAAATCTTCCAATCCTGCATTAGAGATTAGAGTTTGGAAATCTTGCAGAATCCCTGCACTCCTCATGAACTCTGAGCATGGATAGATGGAGGGGAACGCACCCTCTTCACGTTGGACTCTCATGACTTCATGCACCATCAATTCATGCTGGTTGAGTTGGTGTACATTCATCTCCATTTTCTGAAATTTTTGGCAAACACTATAAAAAATGATTTTGAGACATCTAAATGAAGGGAACTACTAAAGGGACTTGCTAGAGGATTAAACATGCATCAAAACTAATTAATCTAACATAGAACAAGCATGCAAACTCACTTAACATGTCACCTACAGCAGCAAAATACTCAAGATATATTCCACTAAACAAAATTCTACTTGGTATTCGGAGGAGTCACATACCGGAGAGCAAAAGCCCCAAATCTCAGCAGCAAAGATGGGCTGAGCAAGGAGATCGAAAATCGCGAGCAAGAACAGCAAGAACTCGGGTTTGAGAAATGTAGAAGTGTTTGGTCGGGTGAGAGAAAGAGGTGGTAGGTGGGTGAATGAGTGGAGGGCCAGGTGGGCCCCTCACCATGCCACGGCGCGACCAGGAGCCTGCCGCGCCACCATGTGGTGAGGTGGCATGGTGGGTCCCCCTGGTCAGCACCAGGCACTCCCAAGTTGCTCTTTCAAAAATAGGACCAATGGTATAATTTTTATAGATTTTTGAAAACTTTCAATTTGGACAATTTCTGGGTACTTAAGATAATAAAATCTGGGCAGAGAAATGATTTCCAAAATCAAACTCAACTAAACTTTTGCAAACTAAGCAGCATTACAGTAGGTAAAACAAGGATGAGGAATAAAATGTTGTTTAGCACCTTCATGTATATAAGATGTATTTGTTAACAAGGTTGATCAAGTCTTGCCACCAAATAAATTTTATATGACACATGGAATTAAACATCATGAGACAATCATGTTACCTTGAATTGTATTGATATGGACCCAATCATAATGTTTTGATATCCTTCTTGATGATCATATATAGGGCAATCAATACTTCCCACTTTGATAGTTCTAGAATTAGAAATTGTATTAACTCCAAATACTTTGTCCACTTTCTTGGGGAAATAAACAGTGTGCTCTTTGTCATTCACATTAAAAGTTATTTTTCCTTTATTGCAATCAATAACAACACCTGAAGTATTTAGAAATGGTCTCCCAAGAATAATAGACATATTGTCATCTTCAGGCATTTCAAGCACAACAAAGTCAGTTAAAATCAAACAATTATTAGCCACTTGAACAGGGACATCCTCACAAATTCCAACAGGAACAGCAGTAGATTTATCAGTCATTTGCAAAGATATATCAGTAGGTATCAGTTTATCCAGATAAAGTCTCTTATAAAGAGAGAAAGGCATGGCACTAACTCCTGCTCCCAAGTCACATAGAGCAGTTCTAACATAATTATTTTTGATGGAACAAGGAATGGTTGGTATACCTGGGTCTCTAAGCTTCTTTGGAACCTTGTCATTGAAAGAATAATTAGCAAGCATAGTAGAAATTTCCTCATTAGGAATTTTCCTTTTGTCAGAAACAATATCTTTCATATACTTTGAATAAGGAGGCAATTTAATAGCATCAGTCAAAAGAATTTGCAATAACAAAGGTTTCATCCAATCACAAAATTTATTATAGTGTTCTTCTTCCTTTGGTTTGAGTTTCTTAGCAGGAAAGGGCATTTGCTTTTGGACCCAAGGTTCTCTCTCATTACCATGTTTCTTAGCAATGAAGTCTTCCTTAGTGTACTTTTTATTTTTAGAATGCTTTTCAGGGTCCTCTTTAATTTCTTCTTTATCAGAAGCATCATTCTTATCATTATCATTGTTATGTTCATTACCACTTTCAGTCTCAGCATCAGAAATAGATATACTATTAGGATCATTAATAGGTTCAGAGGATTCTACAACAGTTTTATGTTTCTTCTTCTTTTTTTAGAAGGAGCACTAGTTTCTTTAACTCATTGAGAATCTTGTTCAATTCTTCTAGGATGCCCCTCAGGATATAAAGGATCCTGAGTAGAAATACATCCTCTAGTTGTTACTTCACAAACATGTTTCTCTTTTTCCCTAGAGGCATTAACTAACAGATCTTTTTGCACTTTAGTGAGTTGATCAATTTGAGTTTGAACCATATGGAAATGTTTAATAAGCATTTTAACATCATTGGAGGTTCTCTCCACAATATCATGCAATTTACTAATAGCTTGAGAATTTTCATTTAAATGATTTTCCACTGTCATATTAAAGTTATCTTGCTTAACAATATAATTATCAAATTCATCTAACCATTGATCAGGAGGTTTAGAGTAGGGAATGTCTCCATCATCAAACCTTTGGAGAGAGTGTACCTCAATTATGGATGAGCGGGGAATTGGCTTACATAATTCTTCTATAGGAGGAAGATTCTTCACATCTTCAGATTTAATACCCTTCTCCTTAAGAGATTTCTTGGCTTCCCTCATCACTTCATCATTTAATTCAATCATGTCCCTCTTCTTCAGTATTGGTGTTGGGGTCGGTTCCGGTAATGTCCAATCATCATAATTTTGGCTTATTTTAGCCATTAATTCCTCAGCTTCATCTGGAGTTCTTTTCATGAAAACACAACCAGCACAACTATCCAGGTATGTCCTAGATTCATAAGTTAGTCCATTATAGAATATATCAAGAAGTTCATTTTTTGCCAATTGATGTCCAGGCCGAGCCCTAATTAGAGAACAAAACCTTGCCCAAGATTCAGGCATTTTCTCTCCTTCAACCTGTTTAAAGTTAAAAATTCTCTGCAAGGCAGCGTGTTGAGCACTAGCAGGAAAATATTTCTGAAAGAAAGCTTTAAGCAAAGGGATTATTGCTTTTGTGCCCTGGTTCTCTCTAGTTTATCTGTTTGTGCCATACCCACGTAGTTTCTCTCGTCCGTGCCCTGGCTGGCTCGCACATGTCCCGCGGATGGCGAAGACGGCCGTTTCCATCTGGTCAAGCCCTTTGACCATTAACAAACCTGTTACATGTGGGCCCAGCGAAGTGCATGCACCCCGTCCCACTTAAAGCTTACAAGTGGGGCCAGCGGCGGCGGAGTGCTTGCATGCAGCCGTACGTGCGCGTCCATGCCTGTGCTCGCCGTCCCCAAATTTGCGCCGTGCCTTCAATGGCGTGCCCCCTGGCCGGCAAAAAGCTGCCTCGCCACCTACACTGCCGACCCAGCCGCGCATCTGCTCCGCCGTCCTCGCGTCTCTCTTGCCTACTCTGTCGTGCTGCAAGCTGAGCAGTCTGGAGCCGAATCAATGCCCGGTTGCCATTACTGCCGTCTAGACCGCGACGCCGTCCAGACCGCAGATGGCTTTAAAGGAGCCATCTCCATGCCCATTGCGCTCACAAATCCCCACTTCCTCTCCTAGACACCTTCTCCCAGTCCCTTATCTCTCCATGGCTCGTGGTGATGGCAGCTCCACTCCCAGCTCGAACCGCCGCCGCCACGTCCGCTATCCTTGGTTTCTTGAGGCGAGCGAGGGAAGCGGCATGGGGCGTGGGCGTGCGCGTACTCCTCCAAGTTCGAGCAGGATGCGTTCAAGGATCGAGATTGCATGATCCGGGGAGTCTCCAAGGGGCAGGGGCAGGGGCAGGGACAGGGCCATTGCTCCCGATCCCATTCCCTTCATCGACCTGTCCGACGAGGACGACGAGGACGACCAGGGTATGGACTGGACCATGGCCCGGAAGGAGGAGGTCATGGAGGTCCTGGACCCGGGTATGGCCTGGGCCATGGCCGACCATAAAGCCACGGAGCTGGCCAAGCATTCCGCCGCCGAGCAGCAACGGCTCAAGATCAACTCGGAGAGCAAGGGGAAGAAGAAGGTCATGTGGTCGCCGTCGAACAACAACGCCCCAATGGAGGTCGATGCCAAGGGCAAGGGCAGGGGCAAGGGCAAGGCCGAGTCGGTTGAGGTTTCCGATGACGAGGACGAGTGGTAGTCCATTTTAGTTATTAGTTGCTTTGTTAAGGGCAAGTGCTAATTTAGTTATTAGTTGTTGATCTATTTTATAATTTGGCAAGGGCAAGTCCATTTTGTACTACCATGAAATTTGGCAAGGCCTTGTGCTTGACATTTCCAATTGTGTGTGTAATTCCCCATTTGGTGTGCCAAAATCCACTTCAGTTTGCAAATTTTGCTTAGAAATGGGGCCGTTTACCCTACTTTTGGAGCTCATTTGAAAGACATTTTTCAGCGAGTCCACCATTTTTGCTTAGAAATGAGGTCGTTAACTCTACCTTTGGAGCTCATTTGAAACACATTTTTCAGTGAGTCCACCATTTTTGCTTAGAAATGGAGCCGTTTACCCTACCTTTGTAGCTCATTTGAAACACATTTTTCAGCGAGTCCAAGCTCATTTGAAAATTTATATGGATTCAAGCTAGATTTGACCAAGCTCATGGCTATCCCCATTTGGTGTGCCAAAATCCCCATTTAAGTTACGATGACGGTTACAGCCAAAATCCCCATTTGGTGTGCCAAAATCCCCATTTTGTGTCACTGAGGCAAATGGGGGTGGGCGAGCCAAAATCCCCATTGGGTACGCCGTGGTCCACTCGTCAGCGGGTAAAGCCCTAGTCCTACGTGCGCGTCCAATCAGATCGCAGAATGAGCTTCTCGCGGATCGCCCTGAGTCTGCCTGCAGATTCCTTCTAGTGGAACGATCGGACGGCTGCAGTTCAGCGCTAGGGTTAGTTCGACGGTCATTGTTTAAATGGGGTTTGGAGGCACTCAACGGGGTTTGGAGGCACTCAACGGAGTTTTGAAAAGTTTGATAAAGTGTCCAAACTTCATTTTGAAGTGACTAAGAAGGATCGAGGCTTCGTTTTTCAAATTTCATGTTTTAAACTTGTTTAAATGTAGGTCAACGTTAGTTTGACCAAAATTTGAAATGAGCTTCAAATATTCAAAAAAATAAAAAAAAGGAAAATCCTGCGCACATAGTCATCTTATGTCATATACTAACGATTCAAGCTGATAAACAATGTCTATACACATTCAGATGAAAAATGCATGTATCTAAGTGATATCCTCGAACTATGTCGTATGAACTCGAGGTTCAAATGAGCTTCAAATATTAAAAAAAAATCAAGAAAAGGAAAATCATGCGCACATAGTCGTCTTATGTCATATACTAACGATTCAAGTTGATAAACATCATCTATAAATATTTCATATGAGAAATGCATGTATCTAAGGCGATATCTCATACTATGTCCTATGATTTCAAGGGTGAAGAGAAGGGGTTTTGGATTTCCAACATAAAATGTTCAAACACCTCACAAAGTTTTATTTTGGAGTGACTAAGAAGGATCCATGCTTAGTTTTTCATTTTCATGTTTTAAACTTGTTTAAATGTAGGTTAACGTTAGTTTGACCAAAATTTAAAATGAGCTTCAAATATTCAAAAAAAATAAAAAATGGAAAATCCTGCGCACATAGTCGTCTTATGTCATATAGTAACGATTCAAGTTGATAAACAAGGTCTACACATGTTCAGATCGCGTAACTACACAGAGCGCGCATTGTGGGTGCCGTTCACGTCCAGTTCATGTCCAGATCGCGCTTGGTGTGTTGACACGGATGCACCGACGCATATTTGTACGTAAACAAAAAGTTAATCGCGTCAGTTCTCGCAAAAAATGCTTCTGCTACGTGTAGATGTCTCACAGCGTCTCCAACTGCATTCAATTTGACCAGAACGACGACGCACATCAACTGTTCGACACTTGTACTCGACACGTCAAGGGGCACCAGATGACGTGGTGAACATTTACAGGCATGTCAGTTCGACTAGACGTGAAGCACGGTCACACGATGTCATCATTGCGAATATAATCTGTAAATTGTGTTGTCATTTCACACTGCGTTGGCAAGAAAACGAAGCGATCCGCCTGCCGCCTGTTCGGTGCCCCAAGCGGTTATCGATCTACGCGCCGGTGGCAGTGAATTCATCACTATCCCTTCATCACACATAAAAACCCCAATCCCATTGCATTGCGGTTCACTCGGTTCTCTCTTCTCGACATTGCCATTGTGCAGTTCTTCTCTCTTCTCTCCAGTCCGAAAAACCCCAAACACCCCCTTCCCTGCAATGGATCCGTGGTGGCAGAATGAAGCCATCCCGAGCGACTCCGACGGCGAGGGGAACCCGATCCTGTGGTGGGAAGAGGGCACGGACATTGGCAGGAGAACGTCGGCTCCGACGACGACGGCGAGGGCGACGACGACGACCAGGGGGAGGACGGCGACTCCGACCCCGACTCCGACGACGACGATGACAACGACGGGTCCGAGGAGGAGGGCTCGGACCCGGAGTTGGAGCCGCAGGACGGCAACGACTCCGACTCCGACGAGGAGGAGGAGGAGGACGAGGAGGAGGAGGAGGAGGCGGAGGAGGAGGAGGATTAGGACGAGGAGGACGGCCATGACGGCGACGACGGCGGCCACAACGGCGACGACGGCGGCCACGACGACGACTACGATGACGACGACGAACCGCCAGCCCAAAGGCGGCGCCTGTAGGAGCCGAGGCCGAGGCCGGCGTAGTAGGAGGAGCAGTGCATTAGTTGCACTGCTACTGATTAGTAGTAGTATTAGGCCACCGCCGGCGTAGTAACAGTGCATAAAGCACTGCTAATCTTGTCTAATCTTTTGTAAAACCGCTGGAATCTTTTGTAATCAATGTTAATAGTAATATGAATCATAATTTCAGTGTTAATCATCTTCTGCTAATCGTGTCAGTTTTCAATTTCTAATTATGAATCATAATTTCACTTCAGTTTCAATGTTAACGACGTAATTTCAGTTTCAGTTTCAGTGTTAACGAACGTAATTTCTAATCATAATTTCAGTGTTAACGACGTACTATCCAACTCACTAAACAATGACTCATTTCCTAATCAGTTAATTCAGTGTTAACGACGTAATTTCAGTTTCAGTTTCAAGTGAATATGAATCATAATTTCAGTTTAATTTCAGTGTTAACGACGTACTAATCAACTCAGTAAATAATGACTCGTTTCCTAATCAGTTAATTCAGTGTTAATGACGTGTTAATCTAGGGGCCGAGACCCCACTTAAACTCACTTCCTGACCCCACTTAAACTCACTTCCTGACCCCACCTAACGCGCTTCCTGTCCCCACTTAACTCGCTCCCTGTCCCCACTTGACCGGTCCCACTTCCAACTCACGAGCCGCGCCAAGCCGACCCTACAAGTCAGACCAAGTTACGGTGAAACGAGGTTGACCAGACGGAAACGGTCGACTTGGCCGTCCGCGGGACATGTGCGAGCCAGCCAGGGCACGGACGAGAGAAACTACGCGGGTATGGCACAAACAGATAAAACTGAGATAGGTAGGGCACAGAAACGATTGTCCCTTAAGCAAACCAATAGGACTATCAATAGAACCAGGAGACAAATTATTATACCAAGTTTTAGCTTCATCGTTCAGTGAGAAAGGAAAAAAATTAGTAACAAAGTAGCTGCGTTTCTTTATATCATCAGAAAATAAACTACTCAAGATAGAGAGCTCATTCATGTGTTCTACAACACTTTCATTTTCAGTATCACAAAAAGGTTCTTTCTCAATAATGGATATATGTGACAAATCAAGAGAGAAGTCATAATCCTTATCTTTAATATTTATATGAGATGTGGCAAATTTAGCATCAGGAGACAGTTTATATCTAACAGCATGTCTTGCAAGAAGTTTTTTAATATTACTTGCACCATTAGTAGCATGACATTCATCAATAAAATCATCATCAAGTTCCACATAAGTTTCATGAAGATCATCACAAGTAAAATCTCTCAACTCAGGTGAATCAACAGGGGTAGTGGGACTTCCACTAGGTGTTTCAGCATTTTCAATTTATTTAGATTTAGCAATTGTAGCATCTAGAAAGGGACCTAAAGAACCACTTTCATCCAGAACAGTAGAAGCATCATCAAAATTATCAGAAGCATTTTCAGATTCAGCAGAAGTAACAGTGCGTGTAGCTTGTGGTGGTGTAATAAGTTGACTCATCACAGACGGTGAATCAAGAGCAGAGGTACTCAGAGTCGTACCTTTCCTTGTAGTGGATGACAATATATGGACCTTCTCATCACGAGCTTTACCCATGATGAATTAATTGCAGCGAACAATATTAGTCTCAGGTGAGCTTATAAGTAGAGCTATGCTACCCGGCAACGGCGTCAGAAAATAGTCCTGATGACCCACAAGTATAGGGGATCACGACAGTCTTCGAGAGAAGTAAAAAACCCAAATTATAGATTCGACACAGGGGGAGGCAAAGAATATTTATAAGCCTTAACAGATGAATTGTCAGTTCAGCTGCACCTGAAAATAGACTTGCTCGACACAGATTATCAGTAGGAACAGTTTTATAGCAGTACCAGTAGTGAAATAATGGAGATTGTTAAAAAAAGCACGCGCGTCTAGGAAGCACGTTCTGCATCGCACGCACGTCCAGCACGTGCAGCTCCCTGACGCATCCCTCCCTGCTCCCCGCGTGATCCCTCCTGAGTCCTCGTATGGCCACCACGTGGAGGTCTGCTTTCCTTCCTTGTTTCTGTTCCTTTTCTTTTCTGGTCCGAATACAAAAAACGAAATATCTTCTAAACCGAGTGTCCAAATCACGATTCGTTTTCAGGGATGGATTAGTCAAGTCGAGATCTACAAAACTAGATAACATGTTGATATGTTTTGACAAACTTTATTTGTGCACAGCTCAGAGTGTGTAGTTTGCACTGCCTTCTGCTTGTTGTACTTTCGCGGTGCACTGCCTCGGATGGGCAATGTACTGCCTTTTATTTTGTGGTGCACTGTCTCGAATGCGCAGTGCATTGCCTTTGCTTTTGTGATGTACTGCCTTGGATGGGGCATGCAGTGCCTTCTCATTTACGATGCACTGCCTCAAATGAGGTGCACTCCTTTCTCCTTTTGCGGTGCACTGCCTTCTATTATGCGGTGCACTGCTTTGCGCACTGCCTTTTTTTCAGGGGTAGTGCACTGCTTTCTTTTTTACGGTGCACTGCCTTTTTTTGCAGTGCTCTGCTTTAGAGCAGATAATGCATTGCCTTCTCTTTTGCAGTACACTGCCTCGATTGGGGTGGTGCAATACCATTTTCTTTTTTCAGTGCACTGTTTTTTTTAACCTGGATGTAGAAAAATACATATAATTATTTTACAGAAAATCGCAACAACAAAGCTAGCTAGCTAGAGCGATCGATCCGATCAATCCACCTGCTAGGGCGGATCCGCCTGCTAGCTAGCAGCCCAGCCTAGCACGTTAGCTAGCGTGATCGATCGGCCTGCTAGCTAGCAAGCTCGCTCGCTTGCTCCTTGGATAGGTTGTTATCGTACGCCACGTGCCAGACTGATAGTGCTCTCGCGCTCACGTGTTGCACGGACCGCGCGTTGTGCTTTTTTTTCACCTCCTGGGACTCCTGGGATACAAGTTGTAGTATCTGATCAGACCCACAACTACGCACACCACACTCACACCCTACACACGCACACCCCAGCTGGGAGTCTAAACAGGACCTACAACCTATATCAAGCGTGCCTTGTACAGGATTTTTTCCCTCATGTGGTATACAGGCGCGAAGGGAGGCTTCTTATTAGCGAATACTGTTCACCCATGAACAGTACGCCCGCACTGTTCCTATGAGCAGTGCCCCCGGGTGAGGCACCCGAAATTCGCTCCATCAGGAGTCGAACCCGGGCTGGCTGGGAGCGCACCTGGCTGCCAGACCAACTGCGCTACGCGCAGTCCTCCCCGCGTTGTGCTCGCTTCCAGCGCGCGTGCTTTTCCTTGATATTCCCTGAAATAATAGCAGCAGTAAAGTAGAGATAGCAGTAGTGATTGCAATAGACAGCAGGATTAAAATACTGTAGGCATAGGGATGGATGAACGGGCGTTGCATGGATAAGATAATTCATATAATAATCAAGACAAAGGCATTTGTAGGTAAATAATGATAAAGCATCCAAATACTAAGTAACCATAGGCATGTGTTCCGTATTTAGTCGTACGTGCTCGCAATGAGAAACTTGCACAACATCTTCTATCCTACCAGTCCGTTTGCAGCGGGGCCTCAAGGGAATCTACTGGTAATTAAGGTACTCCTTTTAATAGAGTACCAGAGCAAAGCATTAACACTCCGTGAACACATGTGATCCTCACATCAAAGCCATCCCTTCCGGTTGTCCCAATTGCTGTCACCTTGGGGCCTCGGGTTCCGGACAATTATATGTGTATACAACTTTTAGATATGATCTTAAACAATGATTATCCTCATGATACAATAACATGTTCAGATCTGAAGTCATGGCACTCGGGCCCTAGTGACAAGCATTAAGCATGACAAGTTGCAACAATGACATAAAGTACTAACAACGGATACTAGGCACCATGCCCTAATGATCTTATATCTATTACATGAACGATCTTATCCAATCCCTACCATCCCCTTCAGCCTACAGCAGGGATTTACTCACACATGGATGGGGGAAACATGGATGGTTGATGGAGAGGCGTCGGTGATGATGATGGCGATGATCTCCTCCAATTCCCCGTCCCGGCGGAGTGCCAGAATGGAGTTTCTGGTCCCCGAAATAGGGTTTTCGGTGGCGGCGGAGCTCTGGAGTTTTTCTGGAAAAAGCGGCGATTCCCCCGGTGTTTTTAGGTCAAGCCCTTTAAGTAGTCGAGAGGGGGACGCGAGGGGGTGACCGAGCCGGCGGAGGATGACACGGCTTCTATCTTCCAGGCTGGCGGTGGCGAGATACTTCCTCCATCGCTAGCTGAAGACGAAGGCCGCAGGGGGAGCGGAGCAGGAAGCGTCACGACGACTTTTCCCTCCCGTGCCAATAGAAACCCGGAAGCGCCGCCTTCGGACCCTGCAGGTGAATTCAGGTTTTGCCAACCATATCAACTGGATTTTGATGCTCAGCATTCTTATGCCGCTTTCACGCCTTCAGATGTTTCCGCAGCGAATGCAGGCTCGCCTGGAGGCCATGGTGCCATCGGGCAGGCGGGAACTCCATCCCTTACTCTTTCTGGCGGGCAGGAGGTGACCAAGGGCGCGGGAGCACAGGCTGCCGGGGCGCAGACTGGTCCCCGGGTAATTGGCCCAGGCTCTGAGGAGATGCCACTCCCCGATGGGTTTTTGGACGCACTTTCTCCAGGCTCTCTGCTTGCAAACTCGGAGATGGCCGCTTTCACGGAGTTTTCCTTGGACTCCAGCGCCAGCTTGGAGATAGCGGAGCTGGAGAAGATCAAGGAAAGCTTGGCGGCTAGTCGTCAACAAGGAGATGCTGCTTCAGGCTCCACATCAAAGGTCACCATCAGCAGAGAGAATGCTCTGGATGCCATCCATCGCGGGCTAGCTCAGATGAACGAGGAAATCCGTGCCCGTGAGATTGCCATCGAGAAGAAGGCTGGTGACGCAGGGGATCCGATGAGGAGTGGGAAGGCCAAGCTAGATCGCCTGTCCAGGAATGTCACCAAGCTGTTGCTGTACCTTCAGCAGGAAGAAGCTGACAGGAAAGTTGTCGACAAGCAGTGGAAGGAGGAACTGGATGTCAGAGAGCAGCGGCTGATCGCTCGGGAGATTGCCGCGTCCGAAATGATGGCCTTCTTGGATGCTCAGAGGCATGAGCAAGAGCAGGAGATCAAGTGTCTGAGAGAGGCCACCGATCGCCACCAGGAGGAGCTCAAGCTCAAGGACCAGAACATCCATTATCGCGAGACCCAGCTGAACGAGGCCAACCTGGCAACTAAGGCCGTTGAGGAAAACCTTCGCCAGGAGCAGACCATTTCTCAGTCCTTGCGGGATAAAGCCAATGAAGACGGCCAGAAGATATCTGCCCTGGAGGGTTCCTTGAAGACACTGGAGCAGGAGATGGCAGCATTGAAAGAGAACAACCAACAGTTGGCCAACTCTCATGCCTAGGCTTCCAGCGAGCTTTCTAGGCTTCAGGACTTGAATCAGGAGGGCTTCAAGCTGCTTGTCGAGGACTACAACGGGCCTTTCTCGCGGGTATCTCAGCTGACCAAAAACCTCGATCCTCCGGCCTTAGCGCTTGACTGCCAGAGCCTGCCGCTCGCAGCTGAGTTCATCAAGAAGCTGGCTAAAGACGTCCACGCCGCCAAGAACGAGCTCGCTCTCTGACTGGTGAACGATCAACACGGGGCGGGCAAGCGCGCGGCGGCCCTGGTGATGGCTGCATTCATGGACGCCAACCCGTCAGCGGCCATGCCTGAATAGGCTAGCGCATCCCCATCCCCGCAGTCCATCGAGGCGGTGAAGGCTCAGGGAGCCGTACTGGCGTCGAGGGAGTTCCGCTAACTCCGGGCTTCTGGCAAATCATCTGGGCGTCCTGTGCCCCAAAAGCAATAAACTGCGTGTTAGTTCCTTGTGTTACAATTTGAACTTTATTGTAACAGCCTAGAACTTTATGACTTGATGCTTTGCTCTACAAGTGTTGTTTACTTGTCTTAGCACATTTTTTACTGTTCTCCACGTCCTTGAGGGACCTTCCGGGTTGCAAGCGTACTCACACTGCAACTGTCGACAGATCAGATCCATCTCACCAAGCACGTACTGTTCACGCTCAGTCGAAGGAGCAGGCCGTGCCTTCAACTGGTCGAGCTCTTTTTGCCTATCCTTCAGCTTCTTCTCCAGGTCGATGATCCGTTTCCTCATCCATGATTTAATCCTTTGGTCGTTCCGGCTACGGGTGAGGCGTGGACGACGCGCGACTGCCGCAGAAGGTGCCGATGGCATGGCGACTGTCTCCGGCAATTCGGCTCCCACTCGATCAGCATTCATCTCCGGCTGTTCAACATTGAGGAAAGAGTCAAGAATAAAAGATCCAGTCATACACAAGCGAAGAAAAGAAGCATATTCAATTGATTGGACTTCGACATCATCAATTAAACCAGCACTTCATTGCAAAAGCAGTATCTTAGCAAAAGCTGCACCCGTTAAAGATTCATTACAAGACGAAAGGCAAAAGGGACGCTCCTATCTGGCGATTCTAAGACGCCGTCTCTGACTTTAATCTACTCTTGCGAGTTGCCACTTCAGCAGCTTTGGCAACTCGCTTCTCAAAGGTGGACACCAGCTTCTCCGCCAAGCGACTCGCCTCCGGCTTCACCCCACTGATGGAGGCAATCTTGCCATCAGGCTTCTTGGGGAACTAGCTGACGGCCTTCTCAAAGTCACCTGCAATCTGATGCCCAAGCAACAGTAGGAAGGTGAGCTCCGAGCCGCATACCGTCTGGGTGCGAGAATAATCCGCCATGATAGTAGACCCTGGCTTGAAGGGCGCCGCCAGAGCGTCGATGCTGCTGGGTGTTGGATTGCTGGGGAAGATGCCTTGGTGGACGGTCGCTAGGGCCCCAGTCTACTTCGTCATCGCAGCAGACGCATAGGCGCACACTCTGTTGTAACATCCCAAAAATATTAATCAATATTATTATTCCAAAAATGAGAGCCAACAAAAACTTTTGTTAAATATTATGTGTTGTCTGCAAAATATTGCTTGTGGTAATTAATCCTTGTTGCTTGTGTTATTCCTTCTTGCTAGTGGTTTGTTGTTTGCTCTAAATAAAAGCAAGAAGAAAAGAAAAGAATTGAAATAGCAAATAAAGCAAGCAAAATAAAAGTGACATTTGTGTCCCACAAATTCCCCAAGTGAGAATTTCAAATGGTTTCAAACAAAATTCAGTGGAGTGGGTTTATAAACACTCCCCATTTTGTTCCTACCACTTTCCCCTCTCAAATATTATTTTTGAACTAGTTTTAAAATTCTAAAATCAAAACAAATTGAAATATATTAAAATGCCTTAATTAAAACACTATAAAAGAAAATGTTTCAAAACATTTTATTATTTTATGCCAATTTTTGTGGAGCTTCTGTACATTATGGGAAGGCCCCACAAATTTTTGCAAATTTTTCTAAAATGTTTAAATACCCTAATTAAATCCTAGAAAACCTTCTGGATTTAACAGAAGGACCAAAACAGAAATAAAAAAAGAGGCAGAGAGGAGGCAGGGGGTTTTCTGCAAAAATGTCATCCCCTAATGTCGCCACCATCCCCTAGCCTCTGCTGTCTCTGCTGCAGGAGAGAAAACTCGAGCCCCTCCCCGCGCCATTACGCCGCCCTCTGCCCCGATGCATCGCCGTGGCATCCGCGGCGTCGCCGGCCAAATTGGCCCAGCCCTCTGCGCCTCGACACGCCCAGCTCCTCTAGACGCTTCTAGAACACGTCCGGACCCCGGTGAACGCCTCGTCTCCACGTCCCTCGCACCGCCGCGTCGGATTGGGGAGAAATATCTCCGCCGTGTCGCCGTGGACGTCGCCGTGCACTCCGTCCACCGTACGCCGCATCCCGCGCTATAAAGCCACCCCCGCACCCTCTGCGAACACCACACCACCCCACTCCCTCACTGACCCCTCTCAATTCGCCGTGCACCGCCAGGAGGGCGTGCTGTGCCGTAGCCACTGCCGCCGTCAAGGTCCGTCGTGGCCACGACGCCACACTGCCCCATTCTTCCCTCTCTGGCCTGCACTAGCTTCTCTCTGCTTCACCGCACTCACCGCGCCCTTTTTCCCTCTGGATTGTGTCCAGATTCGCCGTGGGATCCTCGCCGGAGCTCGTGCCCGTGGCCGTGGAAGTTGCAGACCACGCCGTCACCGCTACACTCCGTCCCAGCAAGCACAACTCGCGCCACAACCTTACCCGAGCCTCCGCCGTCGATTCACGTCATCGCCGCCGTCTGCCGTGCCCTCTAGGTGAGTTTTCCGTCCACCTCGCCGTCGCCGGCGCGGCAGCGCCGCTCATTTTAGGTCGTCGCCGATGGCGACCTCCGTGAGCCGTTGGATCGAAGATCTACGGCCACGTACCGCTTCGTATTAAGTTAGACTGCCATGTGGGTCCCACTGTCATAATTTTAATCTTTTCCCTCGCGCGCGTACCGTTTCGCTGAGTCACTGACGGGTAGGACCCACCCGTCAGGGATTTCAACATTATCCACAACAGTGGATTTTTCTAATTTAAATTCTCTGAAATTCTCAGTACTGATGTCAACTTTAAAATTAAATATCTCGAGATTTAGGAATCCAAATAAATCAAACTCAACTGTTCTGGAAAGCTTATGAAATTGTTTAACCAACACAATTGGTCTCATGTCATTTAATTAAATAATTAAAAAGTATTATTGAAAATGCCACAGAAGGTTTAAAATCTAAACTTGTTTGTTTCTGATACTCTGTTAGTCCAAATAATTCCAAACCAATTTTGCTAGCTTAGTACTGACTTGTGTTAGCTCCCCTAATTTTGGTAGAATTAATTAAGCAGTATTAATTGCTGACTTTAAAATAAACCCTTCTGGACTAAAACAGACAAATATGTTTATTGGTTGATCCAAATAAGTTAGGACCAATTTTGTTAGCTCACATATAGCCATGTTTAGTTACCCCTAAAAGGGTTTAATTTTTGGAGCAATAGAATTTAAATGGTAGCCAAAACTTGATTATTAAGCTACTGGATTCAATCCAATGTGTAGGGAGTTTGGTAACTCCAAATGATCCAATTCAAATTGGGTTGTATTCTACACATCAGTGGCTTTCCATAGAATTTTAGTTTGTATTTTTGTGACCAACAGAACTCAAGTTGTGGAATTAAACATGAATAACTAGTTTCTGCCATAATTTGGACTTAATTAAATAATGTTTAATTCAATTTATTTGAAAACCAAATTGTGTGGTTTGAATGTGTGCAGTAGCTAATTGTGATGTTGATGATGGTTATGTTGAGGTGATTGCTTGTATAGCTTAGTGATTGTTTGCATTGTTTGTTTGTTAATTAGACGAGAACGTTGTCGGATATATCGAGGAAGGAGAGTTTGCTGAATTTGAAGAACAAGAGCAAGATCACTTTGCCAAGCAAGGCAAGCTATTCTCTGAGCTTGCACTACCAACATATGCATCTACTTTCATAACATGTTTACTCTCAAAGCAAGATTTACAAAACCCATTTCAAAAATATATGGATATTATTTTGCCACCCTATGTAGTAGTTATATAAAATTTTAGGATGGGAAAACAATGCTGTTTATTCAAAACTCCTTTGAAATGTCTTGTGAGTTTATGGAACGCCGAGATGTCGGTGCTGTGTTGGAAAGGTGGAAAAATGGTGATGTTTGTGAAAAATGCACAGTGTCCTAGTACTATGGAAACCAATCCTACCCTGTGCGACCACATTTACCACATATGGGAAAAGGCGTAGTCATGTAGTTTGCTCTTATTAGTATGGGATACCTCATCGACGGAGATGACTCCGTTATGCATGAGGGGATGGTCCGAGGATCTACCCCCTGACCCGGGTCCTCACACAAGTTGGTGGGGAGGATAGAAGGTTCCACCATAAACCGCCGGACAAAACTATGAGTCCTCACACTTAGGGTTTCTGACGGGAAACCGGACTGGGTGTCGATGGAAAGTGTCATATGGGAAGGATCCTATACTAGCATGAGCAAATAAGAGGCTATGGCCGGCGGCTTACTTCGCATACACCTGGTATGGCGAGACGTGGCAGACACGATGAGTTGCCGGATGGATGTGGGTTAAAAGCGTGCTACCTCTGCAGAGTGTTTAAAACTATTCGAATAGCCGAGTCCTCGGATATGGACAATTGGGAGACTGTCCTAAGACCTTGTGCAAGTTTTAAAAAGGCTTTGAGTTTTTAAAAGAAAAATGAAGTGGAGATTGTTTCCTACACCTATACCAACGGATCGGTATGAGGTGGTTGGATGAAAGTGGACCATGACAGGCTATGGTCGGAAAAAGGAGAAGTTTTGGAAAAACAGATGAAAACGGTGACTTCTTTAAAGATAGTTATAAAACTCTTCTTACCTTTTTCAATAAAGATATAGAGATGTTTTAAATAAGAAAAGTTGTCAACTAAAATAAAACTGGTGCATACTCATGTTGGGATAGTTTGCGAGTACATTCAAATGTACTCATATTGGTTTCGTCCCTGGCTATTGTCCTAGCCAGACTACGAGGAGGAACACTACGCAGAGCAGGAATATGGCGACTTCTACGCCAACTAAGGATCTCCACAAGTCAGCTGCCTGTCGGGTTGTCATCATTGGAAAATGATGTCTACCGCGCCGTAGCTTCCGCTAATATATTTGGTTTGGCCCATGAAGGCACCTATGTAAGAACTTGGTCTAAATGACCATTTATGTAAGACTTTCTATTCGGTACTGTAATGGATGTAAACTTTGGTATCCAATTCGGATTATGGGCAACGACAGACTGATCACGGGATCGTTGTGTTAAGCATAATCGGGTATTTCGGACAGCTAGTCCGGGGTCCCCACATCTGTCGAAGAGGCCTACAGCTTGCTCCAGATTAACGTTGTCGCTGGAGGATTCGGCAGGAGGAGCACCGCCACATTTGTCTGCAACAAGACAAATGTTCAGCTTTTCGACATGCATCAACTAGCTGTCGACTATTCAGAAATTGATAGACAAAAAGAACTTACTGCCAAGGACATCAGCAAGCGCAAGCAAGCGATCAACCTACGTCTTCTCGAGTTGGAGCTTGGCATCTTCGCGCTGCTTGGCTTCGTCGAGTGCTTTCTTAGCATCATCACTTTGAGCCTTGAGGTTTCCCTCTAGCTCTGTCTCTCGAGTGGCTGCAGCCTGCTGGTCGCATGGCGAAGAACACAGCATGAAGGCACAAATACAAGAAATAGCAATTCAAGTGAGGTAGGAGAAAAGACTTACGCTTCGCCTGCTCCAGAGCAGCTCGAAGTTGATCCCTCTCCTTCTCCAGGCGGACATACGCCGCACCTGACTCTACTTGCTGACGGTAGAAGGGCTGCAAGACATAAAAGTAAATTTGAGCATGTGCCCAACTATACTAGTTGCACACAGCCTCGGGGGCTACTCCCATTGGGAGCGCTGTTCGCGCACACGACAAAAATTCGACAATCAAAGATACTTACGTGCTCAAGCAGAGAAGCCACACTTGGAGTAGGCGCGACGAGTTCCTCCGGGATGGAAGACATTGAAGCCTTGGCCACTGATGGTCCACAAGTATAGGGGATCGCAACATTCTTCGAGGGAAGTAAAACCCAAATTTATTGATTCGACACAAGGGGAGCCAAAGAATATTTATAAGCCTTAACAGATGAATTTTCAGTTCAGCTGCACCTGGAAATAGACTTGCTCGACACAGATTATCAGTAGCAACAGTTTTATTGCAGTAGCAGTAGTGAAATAATAGCAGCAGTAAAGTAGAGACAGCAGTAGACAGCAGGATTAAAATACTGTAAGCATAGGGATGGATGAACGGGCGTTGCATGGATAAGATAGTTCATATAATAATCAAGACAAAGGCATTTGCAGGTAAATAATGATAAAGCATCCAAGTACTAAGTAATCATAGGCATGTGTTCCGTATTTAGTCGTACGTGCTCGCAGTGAGAAACTTGCACAACATCTTTTGACCTACCATCCCGTTTGCAGCGGGGCCTCAAGGGAAACTAATGGTAATTAAGGTGCTCCTTTTAATAAAGCACCGGAGCAAAGCATTAACACTCCGTGAACACATGTGATCCTCACATCAAAGCCATTCCCTCCGGTTATCCCAATTGCTGCCACTATGGGGCCTCGGGTTCCGGACAATTATATGTGTATACAACTTGCAGATATGATCTAAAACAATGATTATCCTCATGATACAATAACATGTTCAGATCTGAAATCATGGCACTCGGGCCCTAGTGACAAGCATTAAGCATAACAAGTTGCAACAATGACATAAAGTACTAATAACAGATACTAGGCACCATGCCCTATGATCTTATATCTATTACATGAACGATCTCATCCAATCCCTACCATCCCCTTCAGACTACAGTAGGGATTTACTCACACATGGATGGGGAAACATGGATGGTTGATGGAGAGGCGTCAGTGATGATGATGTCGATGATCTCCTCCAATTCCCCGTCCCGGCGGAGTGCCAGAACGGAGTTTTTGGTCCCCGAAATAGGGTTTTCGGTGGCGGCGGAGCTCTGGAGTCTTTCTGGAAAAAGCGTCAATCCCCTCGGCGTTTTTAGGTCAAGCCCTTTAAGTAGTCGAAAGGGGGACGCGAGGGGTGACCGAGCCGGCCTCACCATGTGGTGGCGCGGCCCAGGGCCCACCGCGCCGCCACGTGGTGTGGGCGCCTCATGGCCCGCCTCCGTCTCGTCTTCTGTCTCCGTGGGTCTTTTGATAAAATTGGAGTTTCGCGATATTTTCCGGGGATTTTCCCGAAAGTTGACTTTCTGCACAAAAACAAGACACCAGAGCAATTCTGCTGAAAACATCGTTAGTCCGTGTTAGTTTTATTCAAAACACACAAATTAGAGGCAAAACAACAACAAAAGTGTTTGGGAAAGTAGATACGTTTTGGACGTATCAGCCACTTCAGTCGTGGCTGCGGAAGTCGCGTTGGGAGCCTTCAGCTCTAACTCTTCGACAGTCAGAGCAGAAGTCTGCTCCATGACATGTGAAGGAGACACAGCGGCGCCAGTGTGATCGCTAAGAAGAAGACAAGATCACGCAGGACACAGAAAGGTTATGATCAATCAACACAGCAGAGGTAGCTTACCTTGTTTCCTCGTCTTCATCACTCCCAATGGAGACAGAAGGCATCCTGCGAAACTCCTGGGGCGGCGCAGAGTCGAGAGGGATCGCACTGATAAGCTCCACCGTTTCTTCAACCCCAGCAGTGCACATAGTGCAATTAAATGTATTCCCCACATTATAATGCCTTCTTCTCAGCATATTCCTTGTGTTTAATCTATCAGATAGAAGCAACCAACAAAAGAATTTTATTCTGGGGATAATTTTGCTTTTCCAAATCCCGAAAAACGACTCATGGGGGGTAATCTCTCTGAAACAGAACTTGTAATATTGGCTTGAAGAGTAATGGTCAGAGCCCCAGACATAAGACCACTGATCTTTGGCTGTACTATCCAGAATGATATGGGTTGTGTCTGTTTGTGCTTGTCTCAGTTCCTGGATTGCTTGTGGAGAGAGGGGTAGATGGAAATTAGCACCAAGTGTCTCTGCCCTAAGGAAGTCTTTAGCTGAAACATCCTCATTGAGAGTAAAGGAGTAGGCTCTAGGATAGGAAGCAGAAGCTAGCTGATCTTTCCAAGGATCCTTCCAGAACAAGATAGTATCTCCTGAGGCAATTGTGCAATGTGAGATACCTCTATAAATCGGGGACAGCTTACAGACATCTCTCCACCAGAAAGATCCACAAAGATCAACTGAATGTGGCACCTTGTCGACATAGTATGTTTTCCAAATTAGTGTTACCCACGGTGTGTCCAGTTTGTTATAGAATTTATGAAGGTATTTAAGCAAAAGCCCTTCATTATGAATTTTAAGTTCAAGACACCCACACCACCTTTGTTCTTGGGTCGACACACTTTATCCCAGGCAATTAGAGAATTACAATGTTCTCTATCCTCTATTTTCTTGTTCCACAGACAATGCCTTCTGATCTTGTCAATATGTTCCATGATTTTGGGATGCACCTTCAATGCACATATGGTAAAAGTGGCAATTGAGGTTAGAAGTGTGTTGATCACTGTAACTCTCCCACTGTATGTCATCATCATGAAATTTGCAGTCATTGCTCTCTCAATTCTGTCCACTAGTGGCATGAGATCATAAACAGTGGGTTTGGTTGTTCCCAAAGGAAGACCAAGATAAGTAAGCGGCATGGTGCCAATAACACAACCAAAGATAGTCGCAATGTCTGTCGCCTGCTGCTGTGGAGTGTTTATAGGAATCATGATGGATTTGTGGTAGTTGATTGAGCATAGGTGTCCAGAATCTCGTTCATTCTCACCACTTGATCAATGCAAGCAGGCATTATTACAATGGTGTCGTCAGCATACTGCACAACGGGATAGTCCATCCCATAATCAGGTGAAAAGGGAGCCTGTAACAAATTCTCATGAAAGGCTTTATTTATTTCTGATTGAAGCAGATCCGCAGCCACGACTAAAATCAGTGGTGAGAGAGGATCCCCCTGCCTCACACCTCTTTTACAATGGAATTGTTTACCAGGGACACCATTAAGCAGCACACTAGACATGCCAGAGCTAAATATAGATTCTATCCACTGTAACCATTTAGAGTCAAAACCCATTTGCTTCATGATTTTCAGCATAGCATTGTGATCAATGGTGTCAAAGGCTTTGGCAAAATCCAATTTGAGCAGAATTATTTCTCTCTTGGATGCTTCACATTGATGAATAAACTCAAAAGCCCAGGCAATACAATCTTGAATTGTTCTGCCTTTCAGAAAACCATACTGATTTTTGTGCACAATTTTGAGAACTACCTTCTGAAGTCTATTCGCCAGCAGCTTGGTGATCAGTTTCAGACAACAGTTAAGCAAGGTGATTGGTCTGAAATCATTTACTGTTGCAGAGGAGCCCACTTTAGGAATTAAGGTGATATATTCAGTGATAATGCTTTCCAAATTCAGTTTCCCTTCATGGAACTCCTGACAAAGCAGATAAATATCCTCTTTAATGATGTGCCAGCAGGATTTTAGGAACTGTCCATTAAACCCATCAGGTCCTGGGGCTTTATCTACTGGCATTTCTCTGACCACTGTGTCGATTTCCTCATGAGTGAAAGGAGCAGAAAGAGAGCCAAGACCATCAATTGGCTCAATAAGATCAGCAAGATCAAAGCCCATCACAGGGTTCTGGCATGTCCCAAGCCTTTCCTTAAAGGATTCATAGATGATTTTGTCCTTATCAGCATGAGAGGAAACCTGAGTACCATCAGGTAAAGAGAGCTGGGCAATAGAGCTTCTTCTGTATCTGTCAGTGGCCATTGCATGGAAGAATTTGGTATTCGCATCCCCAAATTTAGTCCATCGTATGGTACATCTCTTTTTCCAGTATTGCCGTTGATAATCAAGTAATTTAAGAAGATTATCCTTTATGATTCTTCTAAAATTAGTCTCAGGTACAGTGAGCCCTCTTCTGTCCTCCAAATTATCCAACTCCAACAGTGCCTTATTACAGTTTTCGATGCAGATGGTGAGTCGAGAGATACTTTTACTCCAGAATTTCAAGTCATACCTTAGACGTTTCAATTTGGCATTGAGATTTGCAGCACTGTTTTTCTTGTGAGTTGGCTTGTGCCAGCTAGAGGCAACAGTTTGAAGAAACCCATTGTGAGCTGTCCAAAAATTCTCAAATCTGAACAATTTGCAGGCAGGAATTGAGGTCTGTATAGATACCACACATGGCGTATGATCAGAGGTAGGCTTGCCTTGTGGGTTTACAACAGTATTGGGATAGGAGGTCGACCAGTGTAAGGATGTAAAGAACCAATCCAGCTGTTCTAACAAGGGATCTTGTTGCATATTACTCCATGTAAAGCTTCGACCTTTGATTGGTAGTTCAGTCAGGTTTTGAGTTCTGATTAAATCATTAAAGAGCAACATGTCATCGACATCCCCTCCAGGTTTGTTTCGATCCTCAGGTGATCGTATGAAGTTAAAGTCACCACATATTAACCAATCCTCCTCATCTGGTATGGCCAAGTTATAGAACCAGTTCACAAATTCCTCTCGCAAATCACCCGAACAAGGACCATAAATATTCAGAAGTGTCCATGAAAAGTTATCATGTTTTGAGGTGAAATAAACTGAAAGAGCAAATGGTTCACAATGCATCACCATGCCAGAGAAAACAGAGCTTTTCTAGATAATTATGAGCCCACCAGAAGCTCCATTGGAGGGAACATAAACAAAATCATCGAAATCACTTGGGCAGCAAGATTTAATAAAGGCCAAATCAAAATGAGACTTCTTTGTTTCTTGCAGGCACACAATAGCACAACCACTTAACTTAATCGCATTCATTAAAGCTAACTGCTTAGTCTTTGCATTTAACCCCCTAATGTTCCAGCATAAAACCATCCACTTCCTTAGATAATTCATTACAAAATATATGAAATAGATAACTGAAGAAAACACAGCAGGAGCTAGTCCTTAGTGATCTCCTGATCCTGTAGGCTGGCTAGCAGCTTCACAGGGGAAATTTCTTCTGGAGGCACTCCACACAGCTGGACTCCAATGCACTGAAGGGTGGAGATCGGTGTCGGTGGGGGAACATCAACAGCATCGACAGCAACAACATCGACTATAGCTGGTTTCACAATAGCTTTAACCTTGGATTTCTTGGCTCTAATATCCTTGACTGCTGTCACTTTAAATCCATCATATTTGTTTGCACGAGGGCTTCTTCTCACATAGCCAGTGGTGAGAGGAGTCGAAGAAGGACCAGGGGAGCAAATCATAGCATTGTCCACTGCACTCATAGCTAGAGCCAAACCCTGAGCATTTTCTGTAACTGGAGCACTGTCATGCTCCTCATCCAGGATTTCTACAAGTCTAGCCATTTTCTTGGGCGGCTGAGGGAGCAAAGTAAAGGCCTCCATAGTTCTCTTGCCAGCAAGGATTGAAACAAAGGAAAAGCTCTGGACAGGATTCAAATGCATAGAAAATGGTGAAGGCAGAAGAGCATTTCTGGCACACATTCCTAAGATAGAGACCTGAGTGATGGTGTCAGCTGCAAATGGAGTGAGACCAAGCACTACTGCTTGAGCAAAATGCAGACTGTCCACCTGAGCAGCAGAGTAGGTTTTCTTAAGCATGTAATCACTGTCAAATCTCTGGAGAGCAACTACATTTGCAGCATGGGCTTCAGCTTCAGAAGTGTACATTGCTTGGACAATCACTTCCTCAAGTTCAGATTCAGGGATGCTAATGGAGTCAGTCCATGCTTGCATAGGGCTGTCAACAGCATTGGATGCTGGAGGGGGCATACCAATGTGCATGGCCACACCATGCTCCCCCAGAATTGCAGTGAAATTAACCAAAGGTGGGTCTATCAGCATAGCAGCAGGCTCCTGCACAAAGGCAGCATTTTCCTGAACAAGTGGAGCAATAGGAGCAGGTGCAGGTAGCTGAATAACTGGAGCAACATTCTGCTGGCCCTGTGCATTGTGCTGGTGCCCCTGGTTGTTGTACTGGGCATTGTGATTCATATTCAGCTGAAGCCATTGAGCAAGCTGGTTCTGGTAAATTTGCTCAGCTGACACATCAGCACCATAAAGGGGATGGGGATTGCCATCTTCAGGCTCTGGATCCTCTGGAGGTGGAGGAACATCATGCACATGGGCATTCCAGTCAGAACTCCTCAACAGAAAAACTGGTACAGTCCAACTCTGTCTAGCACCTCCAAGCTGAGAAACCACTATGCTTTTGGGGACAAATTTAGGGTGAACAAGCCAGACCTTTGCTAGAACCAAATGCATGTTGCCCCTAGGTTGGTGCCAAATAGAAAGGAGCCCAAAATCTTCCACAGCTCTGTTAATGTAAAAGCTGGTTTGGTAGTCCAGAGGGAAACCTAGAAACAGAATCCAAGTCTCCCTACCAAAACTAGTCAGCAGCATGTTCTTAGCCTGATCATGTCGAATAAAGGTCACAGTGGTGATTTCGTCTGCCTCGAACGTAAGACCAATGGCTGTATCCGCATGCAGAGTATCGGCTAACTTAAAAACCCCCAATCCGAACGGATGATCATCCCAGTCAACAACCGCACAACCAGATTCGATAAGGAACGCTCTCACATCATCCCGCATCTGCTCCCTCAACTGAATCGGAACGAACCTGTTGGTTTCAGCGATGATGACGCGGTCATTGTGAAGCGGAGGCACCGCCGGGAGTAATGGGGCACTTCATGTCGCAAGGGTCCGAGCCTCGAAGGCTGGTGATCGACTTCACCTTCTGGACAATCTCATTGTCACTCAGGTCGACCTCGGACATGCGCGTAGGGTCGTTCACACCCTGGTAATCCCACATAGGGTGAACGCGCGCGCACAGTGGCTGCACTCGCAGCTTGATGAAAGTGGCGATGAGGTGAACGCCACTTGCCTCTTTGCCGAGTGACTTCAGCAGGGTGGCGACCGTCTTCAACAGCGGCTTCACAGTCGCCCTGTCTTCGCTGGACAAGGGGTGCGCCCAGGCATTCGACTTCCTCAAGGCTTTGTCAGCCACGAAATCGGGAAGCCCGGCCTGTTCGCAGCTCACATAGAACCACTTCTTCCGCCAGCCTTGGACGGAGTCGCATTTCTTCATCTGGAAGTAGGTGATGTCGCCGCGCACTTAGATGCCGAAGCCTCCAACTGGGTACACGTCGTTCCTTCCAACGTTGCGCTTGACGTTGAAGATGGTCTTCCAGAGGCCCCAATGCGGGTGCACCCCCAGAAAGCACTCGCAGAGCACAATGAATCTCGCGATGCTTAGCACGCCATTGGGAGTCAGATCGTGCATCTGAATCCCGTATGTGTTAAGAAGCCCGCGCACAAAGTTGTGGATGGGGAAGGCAAACCCCCGATGCAGAAAATCCACAAAACAGACGAGCTCCCCAATGCGAGGTGTAGGGCATACCTCTTTCCCAGGTGCACGCATCTTCAGTTGGTCCATTGGAGGAAGAAGCCCTTATTCCCGAAGATCTACAAGATCCTGGGCCTTCACGGTGGACCTGGCCCAGTCACCATCAACCTTCTTCAGGCTCCCCAGATCATCGGCGGTGGAGGTGCTTGGCATCTTGCCTCCCCTCTTATGCTTGCCGGCCTTCTTCAACATCGTCGGCAGGAACGGAGCTGGGCGCGCAAGAGCAATGGAAAGGTGGCGCGAGGAAGAAGATGATGCACTGGAACAGAAGGGCGAGAATGACGATGGGATAAATCTCCCCACGCCGTGGTTAATTTTATATATCGCGGCGCCGTTCAATCCTGACCGTCCAAGAAGCATCTCCAACCGGTGGATCTCATCCTGCCCTACACGTGGCAAGCAGAGAACGCAACCGCCACGAGCCACGCCGCCCACTACGCACGAAAAGAGGAAGCCATCATCACGCCGCGAAAATTTCGCGCCGAGTGGTCAAATCAAGAACTGCAATCGTCGCCGCTGGTCAACACTGACAGCGGGACCACAGTGTCACGTCCCATCGTTGGCAGCGCGAGCAAAAACGTCAGGGATGACGTCAGCTTCAAGAGCATCAGCAAAGTAAGCCAACTTATGACTGAGCAGTCACTCGAATATACTGACGAGTCCTTCCAGTAGGCCTCTAGGCTGAAAGCACACTCGAACATATGTTGAGTCCGCAAAGTAGGCTTCCAAGCTGAACACTCCGACAACAAGTAAGCCACTTAGGTTGAATGGGACTCCGGGCATCGTCGAGTCCTTGAGTCACTCCCATCGGGAGGGCTTCGGAAAATTTCTTTCGACTGAGAAGGGTTTTTGAGATTAACCTCAATTACAAGCAATTCAGCTTAATCTCGGGGGCTACTCCCATCGGGAGCACTGTTCGCGCTCCCGTTAGCACAAAATCTAGTTGCATTCAAAATTTTATCGATTGAGGCTGCTCAGCCATATACAATACACTCTTGAAAGCTCTGTAAGCCCTCAATGGCCTGAGTCGAAGCTTTTTTTTTGAAGCAAAAAACAGTGGGGAAGACCCCCACTGCACATTTTCCATTTTCTATTACTCCACCATAATTACAGAAAGTACAAGTGCCAAAGAAATTACAACAGGTCCAACCAGTCCTGCATGCCCTCTTTCAAGCTAGGCTTGACTCTATGTCTTATTAGACTAACGGAATCTTTAAAGATACTAAAACATGAATCCATACTCCTTTGAGCATTGTCGAAAATAATATTGTTCCTATGGATCCATAAGCTCCAACAACCAGCCATCATGGACAACTTAAAGAAGGGTTGGTAGATCTTTGGTTAGCATCCATAAGCATATCAATGAACTCCAGATTTGTGTTCCAACTCTCAGCAATTTTGGTCCAGAATACTTCACTGAAGGAACAGGAGAAGAACAGATGTGTCCTACTCTCATTGTGTGAGTCGTCACATAACACACAGTCTGTTGACTCAACAAAAAAATTCTTTCTGGCCATTAGATTTTTCGTATTAATTCTGTCTTGTATCATAAGCCAAAAGAAGAATTTATGTTTCGGCAGGCAAGGGGATTTCCAAATCCATCTGAATGGTGCTGGAGCAGGTGCAACATTAGTATTGGCATTGTAAACCTTTTTAGTGGAATATTTACTCCCTCCCCATGGAAATAACCATTCATCCTCAGCATTAGGGTCGATATCATCAACTAGAATCTGTCGCAACTGTTCACATTGGTCATCAGCAATTAAGGACAGAGGTAGCTGGAAAAGGTCATCAGCTACCTTTCCAAGTTTGAGCCCGGGGACTCGAATTTGAAGTGGACTGGCTAGTTTTTGCCCAAGTGCATTTACCTGATCTCGATCATTCGAGTGCATCAGGCCAGCTGCGTCATCATCCCTCGCGACTATCAACATCAACAAAGCAACACATCTACGGCAGTCGACATGCATTCGACTCTGGCCAAAAAAGGTCCTCCAAGCGGGCGAAGAAGGGCGTGCACGTAGAAGGGAGTCCTTACCCGATTCTCCGACTCGACCAAGTACTCGGGGGCTCCTGACATGGGCCTACCTGATGGGTGCCCCACGGTGAAGATACCTGGTGCATGCCAGGGCCAAGGATTAGCTATTGAAGGCCCATGAAGGGCCCAAGAAGGACAACGTACATCCCAAGCCAGTCGATGATTAGGTCGGTAGGAACTTACCTAACTTGTATACCTAATCGGTATCAATCTCCCGAGACCTAGCCTCCCATATAAAGGCTAGGAGGGTCCTCTATCGAGGGTACGTCCATACTAGTCCACCGAAACCCTAGCGAGATCGCCATCTCGCCGGGATCACCATTGTAATCTCTCGACAATATCAATACCAGACAAGCAGGAAGTAGGGTGTTATCCTCCGGGAGCCTGAACCTGGGTAAATTGCCTTGCTTGTCAGCCGTGGTGACTACCAGCTCTCCCTCTTTCTTCCTCTCAATCAACCTGGGGTACTCGACCCTGGGACTTGTCGATGTTATCCCTCGTCAGGCTCCCATGAAAGACGTTATTTCTACCAGCAAGGCAGATCATCCCTCTTTTTTTTTTGTTTATACATGCAGATATTTCACTGGTATCATTGCTTATCTGATAAATCAGGGCAAAAATGTGAAGACAATTAAGCGATTAAAGTTGTAATTAATTGGGACTGGGCACCCCATTGCCAGCTTTTTTGCAAAATTAATGGATAAGCTAACGCAACATTGGCTCCACCAACAAGTTGAGTGTGTGTCATCTCCTTGATGGCACTACCATCACGGAACCTTTCCATCAGCGCAGGTATGCCTTGAGGTTGCTCGTTGTGCGGAAACATCACTCGATGCACCCGCGATAAGGTCTTCCTGCATCCTTCCAAGAGAATCCCAGCACGCCAGGTGCGATCCAGCATTACAGCCAATATTCTTGCCTTGGGCCTGTCGGACTAGAAGTATTGCGAGCCGAATGAAGTACCCATCGCTTCCTGGTGCAGACGCTGCTCTACACGAGTCCGTTCAGCCTTCCAGTCTAGGTTTACACCTGCAAAGCGAAATAGAAAGGAAGTACAGTTAGAATCAGCAACAATAAGAGCTGCTGAAGTCGAAACCCGAGTCCAGAGCACAGACATTCCAATTGTCGACAAATCAGATCCATCTCGCCAAGCAAATATTGTTCACGCTCAGACGAGGGAGCAGGTCGTACCTTCAACTTGATAAGCTCCTGATGCATGTAAAATGCATACATGAACTTTGCACTATATCACTCATTTTCCAATCATATTTGAATCATATAAGGGTTATATCACTGTTATATAATGATTTTTGGGAATATAATATTTATTTCCTATTTTTATGGAATTAATTCTGCGCAGGCAGAAAACCCAATTTTTTCCTTTTAAGTTTCAGGGACCCAAACGACGTCCAAATAACCTAGAAAAATACAGGCGTCATTATTTTGGAAGGAGGAAGACTTGGGAGCGAAGGAAGCAAGCAAACGGAGGCCGGAAGCCCAAAAGAGGGGGGCCCACGCGGCCTTTGTACCTGGCCGCGTGGGGCCCACCAATTTGGGCCTCGAGGCTCCGCTGCCGTCGATCTTTTCTCCACCGACTTCGTCTTGACCTAAAAACGCCTATAAAAGAAGTCCCACGGCGTTCTCGAAAGCAAGCGCCGCCACACAACAGAAACACGAAAACAGAGATCTGGAGCTGCAGATTGGAGGGGGAAAACTCCGGCGGGGCGCTGCCGGCGTGGTCTCCATCTTCTCCATCGACATCTCCAACGTCTCCATGATGAAGAGGGAGTAGTCCACCTCTGGACTATGGGTTTGTGGAAGTAACTTATGTATATCACCTCTCTTTGAGCTTCACTAATTAGTACCGTATGAGTCATGCATGTAAAATGCATACATGAACTTTGCACTATATCACTCATATTCCAATCATATTTGCATCATATAAGGGTTATATCACTGTTATATAATGATTTTTGGGAATAAAATATTTATTTCCTATTTTTATGGAATTAACCCTGCGCAGGCAGAAAACCCTATTTTTTCCTTTTAAGTTTCAGGGACCCAAACGACGTCCAAATAATTTGGAAAAATACAGGCGTCATTATTTTGGAAGGAGGAAGACTTGGGAGCGAAGGAAGCAAGCGAACGGAGGCCGGAAGCCCAAAAGAGGGGGGCCCACGCGGCCACTGGGCCGAGTGGGGCCCACCCTTTTGGCCCTCGAGGCTCCGCTGTCGTCGATCTTTTCTCCACCGCCTTCGTCTTGACCTAAAAACGCCTATAAAGAAGTCCCACGGCGTTCTCGAAAACAAGCGCCGCGACACAACAGAAACACGAAAACAGAGATCTGGAGCTGCAGATTGGAGGGGGAAAACTCCGGCGGGGCGCTGCCGGCGTGGTCTCCATCTTCTCCATCGACATCTCCACCGTCTCCATGATGAAGAGGGAGTAGTCCACCTCTGGACTATGGATTTGTGGAAGTAACTTATGTATCTCTCCTCTCTTTGAGCTTCACTAATTAGTACCGTATGAGCTGCTGATGACCCACAAGTATAGGGGGTGTATCGTAGTACTTTCGATAAATAAGAGTGTCGAACCCAACGAGGAGCAGAAGGTGTTGACAAGTGGTTTTGATGAAGGATTCACTGTAAATACTCACAGACAAGTTTTTAGGAGTTTTTGATATGACAGATAAATAAAGTACAAGTAAATAAATTGCAGTAATAATAATTGCAGCGAGTGGCCCAATCCTTTCTACAGCAAAGGACAAGCCGGTTGATGTACTTATAAAGACCAAACGTTCTTGAGGACACACGGGAATATTGTCAAGTGCTTTCGCTTCATATAGTTGATTAATCTTCATTGTTTTGATAAGTGTTGTGTGGGTGAACCTATGCTAATGCACCGCCCTTCCTAGGACTAATACATACTTGTGATTAAACCCCTTGCAAGCATCCGTAAATACAAGAAAGTAATTAAGATAAACTAACCACAGCCTTAAACTTTGAGATCCTGCTATCCCTCATGCATCGATATACCAACGGGTGTTCAGGTTTCTGTCACTCCGGCAACCCCACAATTGGCAAACGAATACAAGATGCATTCCCCTAGGCCCATAAAGGTGAAGTATCATGTAGTCGACGTTCACATGACACCACTAGAAGAATAACACCACAACTTAAGCATCAAACCATTAAATATTACTCAATATAATTCACTACTAACATCAAGACTTCTCCCATGTCCTCAAGAACTAAACGAACTACTCACAAGACATCATATGGAACATGATCAGAGGTGATATAATGATGGATAACAATCTGGACATAAACCTTAATCCAACGGTTTCACTCAATAGCATCAATAACAAGGAGTAATTAACACCGGGAGAGTTTCCCCTATGAAATAGACAAGATTCAACCCTAGATGTTACAGCGGAGACGGGGTGCAGCGGCGGTGATGATGGTGTCGGCGGTGGAGATGATGATGATGATCCCAATGAAGTCCACTCGATGACGGTGACGATGGCGACGATTTCCCCCTCCGGGAGGGAATTTCCCCTGGCAGATTTCCCTGCAGGAGAGCTTTTCTCCCTCTGGTGTTTTTCGCCCCGTGGAGGCGGCGGAATATTTCGATGGTCGCTCCCTGTGTCTTAGGGTTCCGAGGGGGTCAAGTACGCGAAGGGGCGAAGGCTGAGGTGGGCCTGGGCCTCCACCTCACCTGTCGGCGCGGCCAGGGGGCACCCGCGCGAGCAGGTGAGGTGGGCCCACCTTGGCTCACCTCAGCTCCCCCTTTTGGCTACCTCCGTCATCTGATAAAATAGCAGCATCTGGGTATTTTCCTCAAATTATCGATCTTCAGAATATAGTATCTTGACGACGCTTTTTCCAGCAGAAATCTGACTCCGGTGTTTATTTCTCCAATAATCATCAAACATGCAAAATAGGTAAAATAACATAAGTAACACATCTAAATATGAAATATATCAATGAATAACAGTAAATTATGATATAAAATAGTGATGCAAAATGGACGTATCAACCCCCCAAGCTTAGACCTCGCTTGTCCCCAAGCGAAAACTGAGCTCAGTAAACAAGACCACATGTTTATGGAGTGAAGTGTCGATAAACAAAATACGGACAAGAAGCATCACATTCATCAATACATAAGTCATTCTAGACAGCAACTTCCCTTCATATAATCTTAACTTGAACAAGTAAAGGGAACCACAATAAAAGTGCATAAAGAGAATCACGATTGGTGAAGGCAAACTAAGTTCTTGGTCAGAGAACAATTAACAGATCATACTTATCTTTCGAGAAGAGTCTTTATATCAGAGCTTATATAGCAGAACTTACATGCTTCAATCATAACAATCTCCTTACAGTCATTGATAACTTTCAAAGTTATATTCATTCGGATAAAAGCTATTGTGCTAAACAAGGAAATATAAAAGATGTGATTAGAAGTATCAACATATATAAAAATTGGATCACAACAACTCAAATGCTTGCTTGAGATAGAGAGGAATAGGTTTACTGACTCAACAATAAAGTAAAAGATAGGCCCTTCGCAGAGGGAAGCAGGGATGAAATCATGTGCTAGAGCTTTTTAAGTTTTGAAATCATATAGAGAGTATGAAAATAGTTGTTTGAGCTATGTATGTCGTTGTCAACGAATCGTAGTAAAGCGAACACTAACCCCTTGTCAACCAGACTTTCAAGAGCGGCTCCCATGAAGGACGTTATTTCTACCCAAAGGTAGATCATCCCTCTTCTCTTTTGTTTACACATGTATTTTATATATTGGTATGACACTCCTCCCCACCTTGCTTACACAAGCCATGGCTAACCGAATCCTCGGGTGCCTTCCAACAATCACATACCATGGAGGAGTGCCTATTTGATAAAGTATACAGTTTGATTGCTTCTGATAAATCATTGGCAAACATGTGAAGAGAATCAATGGTTAAAGTTGTAGTTAATTGGGACTGGGCACCCCATTTGCCAGCTCTTTTTGCAAGTTATTGGATAAGCGGTGTATATGCCACTAGTCCATTGGTGAAAGTCTGTCTGACAAAAGTGCTAGAGAAACTCTACAGAACCCTCATGAGCTAATAAACAGTGACACAAAATGAGGAGTAATAAGTTTTGAATAATTTAAAGGTAGCACATGAAGTATTTACTTGGAGTGGCGCAAAATACCACATAGTAGGTAGTTATGGTGGACACGAATGGCAATGGTTTGGCTCAAGGTTTGGATGTATGAGAAGCATTCCCTCTCAATACAGGTTTTTGGCTAGCAAGGTTATGTAGCAAGCATAAGAGTTGAGGGATACAAACAATTATACAAGTGATAAGAACAATCATGCAATCTTCCTTGGAAGCACAAATAATTTAACTTAAGAATACTAAGCTTATGAGCCACAAAGAAAGAAAGATCATGGAATAATATATGCATGTACTTCCCTCTCTCTACTTAAGTCTCAAAGTATTGTTCACTACTGACCAATGCTAAGTTTGCCAAAACCAAAAAGATTAACTTAATGCTCTAAAAGTGATGCCTATACTAACAACAAGGTTATCAATATGAAAGAGAATTGCAAACTAAAATAAAGTATGCAGAAGTAAATGATAAAACTTCTCATTAATATTCCATAACGGCAACTCACACCAAGGGATACATAGATAACCAACTAAAAGAGAGATACTTCCACATTGCAAACCATCATATAAGATAACTTCCCTACTCACGATATGACTCTATTGAAAAGTAAAAGGTAAAGATAATGGTGTGATACCGCGGCACTCCCCCAAGCTTGGAACAAACCAAGGGGATGCCAATACCCATGATGAATTACTCCTTCGGCGGTGGTGGTGAATTCTTGATAAGCTTATCAACCAGCTCCTTTAGTTCATCAATCTTGTAGGTGAGAGCGCGAATCAGCTCTGAGTTGTGTTCAATGCGGTTCATGAACTTGTCAGACTGCGAGTCCCAGCTCTTGGAATTGTTTCCCCACTTCTCAGCATTAGAATCCTTCTTTCCTGCATTGTTAGAACGATCTATATTCCAACAACTAGGCAATTCTGCCTCAGGGATCCTTTTAATTTGACTCTCATGAATTAGCTTGTGGAAGGGTTATTGTTGCCTGGAGAAGACGTCCTTGGAGCTAGAAGTGGCGCGGAACCTTCCCTGGTGCTCATCCGCGCGTTTTGCTTGGGTTGAATGGATTTGCCACCACTCCAATGCTTGCGATGGTGGCGCGAGGGTATTGCGCGGATCTTCCTCCACTTTCCTTCATCTTCGCTCTTGATCTCCTCCTCCAGCTTGGGGTCTTGGGGATCATCCTCCAAAGGCTCCTTGCCCTGTGGTTGTTGTTGGAGACCATGGTGCTTCTAAAACTGAAAATCTGGCAGAAACAGCTCGAAACAAAAACGCGACGAAAAGGCGATATACGAACCTCGGGGGTTCGGGTCAGATATATAGCAAAAAGTTTTACAACATAAGGAAGGTACAGGAGGAAACCTGATCGGAGACGAGCTCCGGGGTGCTCAAACCACCAGGCGGCGCGGCTGGGGGGCCCACCGCGCCGACCTATGGTTTGGGCACCACGGGTGCCGTCTCCCATCCGGTTCGGTCTCTTATTTTTCCATATTTAATAAAAACGACGAAAATATCTTCTAGAAAGTTATTCGCGAAACTTTTCTTACCGAAACTGTTACCTATTCGAATCGAATTCTGCAGTCCCAGAAAAATGTTCTTCAATGAAAGTTTCCGGAGTCACCACTTTAATTGTATCAACCTCTTCATTAATAGAATCTCCAGAAATATAATGCTTGAGTCTTTGACCATTTACCACTTGTGTAGAGTTATCTTTCAATGAAGCAATTTTTATTGCACCTGAACGATACACCTCCACAATAACAAATGGTCCTTCCCATTTTGAGAGTAACTTTCCTGCAAAAAATCTGAGACGAGACCTATACAATAGAACTTTCTCACCAACATTAAATTCTCTTTTAAGAATTCTCCTATCATGCCATCTCTTAACTTTTTCTTTAAAGAGTCTAGCATTTTCATAAGCCTCACTTCTCCATTCATCTAAAGAACTTAATGCAACAACCTTTTCTCACCGGCAAGTTTAAAATCTCTATTAAGTTCTCTCACTGCCCAATAAGCTTTGTGTTCTAATTCTAAAGGCAAGTGACAAGCTTTACCATAAACCATTTTATAAGGAGACATGCCCATGGGGTTCTTATAAGCAGTTCTATAAGCCCATAAAGCATCATTTAACTTACTAGCCCAATTTTTTCTAGATTTATTAACAGTCTTTTGCAAGATAGATTTAATCTCCCTATTTGACAATTCTACTTGTCCACTAGTTTGAGGATGATAGGCTGAAGCAATTCTATGATTAACACCATATTTAGCAAGAGTCTTTCTAAAACCACCATGGATAAAATGAGAACCTCCATCAGTCATAAGATATCTAGGTACACCAAACCTAGGAAAAATGACATCTTGAAGCATTTTTAAAGAGGTCTCACCATCAGCACTTTTAGTAGGTATAGCTTCTACCCATTTAGTGACATAATCAACAGCAACAAGTATATGAGTATTACCTTGTGAAGAAGGAAAAGGACCCATGAAGTCGAATCCCCAACAATCAAATGGTTCAATAACAAGAGAATAACTCATAGGCATTTCATTGCGTCTAGAGATATTACCAACCCTTTGACATTCATCACAAGATAAAATAAACTTTCTTGCATCCTTAAAGAGGGTAGGCCAATAAAAACCTGATTGTAGAACTTTCTGCGCAGTTCTATCTCCAGCGTGATGCCCTCCATAAGCACTTCCATGGCATTTCCTCAGTATTTCCTGTTGTTCATATTCAGGAACACATCTTCGCATAATACCATCGACTCCTTCTTTATATAAGTGTGGGTCATCCCAAAAGTAATGCCGCAAGTCATAAAAGAATTTCCTTCTTTGCTGAGCTGAAAAGGTTGGAGGCAAGTACTTGGAAAGTTAGCATAATCAGCATACCAAGGACTATCTCGCGAACTTACACTTATTGCAGCCAATTGTTCATTTGGAAAGCTATCATTAACAGGAATAGGATCATAAGGAATGCTTTCCAATCTAGACAAATTATCAGCAACAGGATTTTCAGCACCTTTTCTATCTATGATATGCAAATCAAATTCTTGCAAAAGAAGTACCCATCTAATAAGCCTTGGCTTAGCATCTTTCTTTTCCATAAGGTATCTAATTGCAGCATGATCAGTATGAATAGTGACTTTCGAATCAACTATGTAGGGTCGAAATTTGTCACAAGCAAAAACTACAGCTAGAAATTCTTTTTCAGTAGTGGCATAATTCTTTTGAGCAGAATCAAGAGTTTTACTAGCATAATGAATAACATTTAACTTTTTATCTACTCGCTGCCCAAGAACAGCGCCTACAGCATAATCACTAGCATCACACATAATTTCAAAAGGTAAATTCCAATCAGGTGGTTCAACTACAGGAGCGGTGATTAAAGCCTTTTTCAAAGTTTCAAAAGCTTCCTTACAATCATCATCAAAAACAAAGGGTACATCTTTTTGAAGAAGATTAGTAAGAGGCTTGGAAATTTTAGAGAAATCTTTAATAAACCTCCTATAAAAACCAGCATGACCAAGAATACTACGAATACCTTTAACATCTTTGGGACAAGGCATCTTTTCAATTGCCTCCACTTTAGCTCGATCAACTTCAATACCTCTTTCAGAAATTTTATGTCCAAGAACAATTCCTTCATTAACCATAAAGTGGCATTTCTCCCAATTAAGAACAAGGCTAGTTTCTTCACATCTCTGCAAAACTTTGTCAAGGTTGTGCAAACAATTATCAAAGGAAGTTCCATAGACGGAGAAATCGTCCATGAAGACTTCCACAATTTCCTCACAAAAGCCATGAAAAATAGCAGACATGCATCTTTGAAAAGTAGCAGGAGCATTACATAAACCAAAAGGCATACGTCTATAAGCATAAGTTCCATAAGGACAAGTAAAAGTAGTTTTCTCTTGATCTTGCGCTCTCACAGCAATTTGAGAAAACCCAGAATACCCATCAAGGAAACAAAAGTGAGTTTTCTTGGACAACCTCTCAAGCATTTGATCAATAAAAGGCAAAGGATAATGATCTTTCTTAGTTACTTTGTTAACCTTTCTAAAATCAATGCACATCTATAACCAACTACTACTCTTTGAGGAATTAGTTCATCATTTTCATTAGGAACAACGGTAATTCCTCCTTTCTTAGGAACACAATGCACAGGACTTACCCATCTACTATCAGCAATAGGATAAATAATACCAGCTTCAAGAAGTTTTAATACCTCATTTCTTACCACTTCTTTCATCTTGGGTATTAAACGACGCTGATGCTCAACAACAGGCTTTGCATCAGGTTCCATGTTGATGGCGTGCTGACATATAGTAGGAGAAATTCCCTTCAGGTCATCAAGAGTATATCCCATAGCTCCGCGGTGTTTCTCAACACTCCCAATAACCTTTCCTCCTCTGTACCTGAAAGTTTAGAGCTGATAATAACAGGATATATTTTCTTATCATCAATATAAGCATATTTAAGATTATCAGGCAGAGGTTTCAAATCAAAAACAGGATCCTCCTTGGGTGGCATTGTGGTACCCAAATCTTCCACAGGTAAATTGTGTTTGAGCATAGGTTGACGAAGGAATACTTCATCAAGCTCATTCCTTTCTTCCCTGAAGTTCTCACTTTCATGATTCTCCATATGTTGCTGCAAAGCATTGTTAGGAGCAAGAACAATAGATGCAAGTTGAGCAATTTCAAAATCCTCACTAGGCAATTCAGTTTCATAAGGTGCTTTAGCAAATTTAGAGAAATTGAATTCATAAGATTCACCAGCAAATTTAGTAAAGATTTTCTCTTTCTTACATCTATAACAGCACCACAAGTATTCAGAAAAGGTCTACCAAAAATAATAGGACAACTATCATTGGCAGCCGACCCAAGTACAAGAAAATCAGCAGGGTATTTAGTCTTACCACAAAGGACTTCGACATCTCTAATGATACCAATTGGAGAGATAGTTTCCCTATTAGCAAGCTGAATAACCACATCAATCTCTTCAAGTTTACAAGGAGCAATTTCGTGCATAATTTCCCTGTAAAGCTCATAAGGAATAGCACTAGAACTTGCACCAATATCACATAAACCATAATAGCAATGATCACCTATCCTAACAGAAAGCACAGGAACACTAGACTTCCTAGAACTTTTAGGATGTGAGACAATATTAGAAGCATCCTCACAAAAGATAATGTGTCTATCTTCTAAATTTTCAGTGACAAGATCTTTAACCAATGCTACAACAGGTTCAACAGTTATTTGCTCATCAGGTTTGGTAGTTTTCTTATTACTTTTACTAACAACACCAGTTATGATAGTATGTTCCTTAATCTTATTAGGAAAAGGAACTTTTTCAATATAAGGTTCTGGAATAATGCGATCACAACATTAACCTCAACACCTTTAGATATATGAGAAACAGATTCATCTTTATATGGTTCATGATAATTTTTAAAACCCTCCTTCGGCAAACCGAAATAGGAAGCAAAGGCTTTATAAAAGTTTGCAACAATTTGAGAGTCAAGACCATAAGTAGTGCTAATTTTGCGATAATCATCAGTATCCATAAAATTTTTAACACACTCAAAGTCATAGTTTATACCTGACTCCCTACCTTTGTCATTCTCCCATCCTTCAGTGTTCTCCTGAATCCGATCAAGAAGGTCCCACTTAAACTCTTCTTTATTACGAGTGAACGATCCAGCACAAGTGGTATCCAATAGAGTTTTATCTTGAAAGGAGAGTCTTGCATAAAAGTTATCAATAACAATATTACCAGGAAGCTCATGAATGGGACATTTGAGCATTAATGCCTTCAATCTCCCCCACGCTTGAGCGATACTCTCTCCATCATAGGGCCAGAAGTTATATATGAGGTTCCGATCCTTATGAATCTCACTTGGAGGATAGAATTTGGAGTAAAAGAGAGGTACAATTTCCTCCCATCCAAGAGAATACCCATTCTTCAGCAGTTTATACCAATGTGCAGCTTTACCAGACAGTGATAGAGAGAATAATTTCTTCTTAACTTCTCCCATCGAGATACCTGCACACTTAAATAACTCGCACAATTCATGCAGAAATAACAAATGATCTCCAGGATGGACAGTTCCATCTCCTGCATAGCGGTTATTTGTGACACGTTCAACAATTTTCATAGGAATTTTGAACGGTATTACCTGCTCATCTGGCGCCTCCTCTACTACCTTAGCAGTGGTAGTTGTTTTCCCAAATAGGAATTCAAGAGAAGACCCCTCCATAATGAGATATAGCAGCAGGCAAAAATAAAAACAGCACGTACAATAAATGTTTCCCTTACCAATTCCACTTACCAATAGCGCTACACTCCCCGGCAACGGCGCCAGAAAATAGTCTTGATAACCCACAAGTATAGGGGGTGTATCGTAGTACTTTCGATAAATAAGAGTGTCGAACCCAACGAGGAGCAGAAGGTGTTGACAAGCGGTTTTGATGAAGGATTCACTGTAAATGCTCACAGACAAGTTTTTAGGAGTTTTTGATATGACAGATAAATAAAGTACAAGTAAATAAAATGCAGTAATAATAGTTGCAGCGAGTGGCCCAATCCTTTCTACAGCAAAGGACAAGCCGGTTGTTGTACTTATAATGACCAAACGTTCTTGAGGACACACGGGAATATTGTCAAGTGCTTTCGCTTCATATAGTTGATTAATCTTCATTGTTTTGATAAGTGTTGTGTGGGTGAACCTATGCTAATGCACCGCCCTTCCTAGGACTAATACATACTGATACGTCTACGTATCCATAATTTCTATTGTTCCATGCTTATATTATACCATTTGCTACATGTTTTATATACACTTCATATCACTTTTATGCATTTTCTGGGACTAACCTATTAACAAGATGCCACAGTGCCAGTTCCCTGTTTTTGCTGTTTTGGTTTCAGAAAGTTACTTCTGGAAATATTCTCGGAATTGCACGAAACAAAAGGCCAGTCCCTATTTTTCCAACACGTACACGGAGTCCGAAGGAGAGACGAAGGAGAGCCACGAGGTGGCCAAACCACCTGGCGGCGCGGCAGGGCCCAGCCGCGCCAGCCTGTGGTTTGGGCCCCTCGGGGGTCCGCCGACATCGCCCCTTCGCTTATTTATTCCCCGAGACGTGAAAACCCTAAGGCACGAGCCTTTCATCCAGAACATATTCGCTATCGCCGCCGTCGTCAACCCTAACTCGGGGGGTTCTGAAGCTCTTCCCGGCACCTGCCGGAGAGGGGAATCATCACCGAAGGGCTCTACATCGCCATGCCCGCCTCCGGAGTGATGCGTGAGTAGTTCATCCTTGGACTATGGGTCCATAGCAGTAGCTAGATAGTTGTCTTCTCCACTTGTGCCATCATGTTTAGATCTTGTGAGCTGCCTATCATGATCAAGATCATCTTATTGTAATGCTACATGTTGTGTTTGCTGGGATCTGACTTATATTGATACCTATGTGGAGCTGAATATTATATTATCATGTCTATGTCATTTGTGATCTTGCATGCTCTCCGTTACTTGTTGAAGCCTTGGCCAAGTGAATACTTGTGACTCAAGAGAGAGTATTTATGCATGATAGTTGGGTTCAACCTCTATTTAACCTGGGATAGTGACAGCAAGTTCTAAGGTTGTAGATGTGTTGTTGCCACTAGGGGTAAAACAGCAATGCTTTATTCAAGGATGAATGTATTGTTTACATTACGCACATTACTTAATGCAATTGTCTGTTGCTTGCAACTTAATACTGGAAGGAGTACGGATGTTAACCGAAAAGTGGACTATTAGGCATAGATGCATGCTGGATAGTGGTCTATGTACTTTGTCGTAATGCCCAAATGAATCTCATAGTAGACACCACAGCTCACACATGCATGTTATATGCACTTATCAATTGTCAATTGCCAGCTGTAATTTGTTTTCTCAGCATGTTAGTTATCTTATTGGAGAGACACCACTAGTGAACTGTGGACCCGGTCCATTCTTTTACATCTGAAATACAATCTACTGCAATCATTGTTCTCTACTGTTTTATGCAAACAAACATCATCTTCCATTCGATACGTTTAACCCTTTGTTTTCAGCAAGCCGGTGAGATTGACACCTCACTGTTAAGTTGGGGCAAAGTAATTTGATTATGTTGTGCAGGTTCCACGTTGGCACCGGAATCCCTGGTGTTGCGCCGCACTACCTCCTTCACCAACACCTTCGAAGCAACCTCGTTTTCCTACTGGTTCGATTAAACCTTGGTTTCATACTGAGGGAAACTTGCTGCTACACTCATCATACCTTCCTCTTGGGGTTCCCAACTGACGTGTGACGTACAAGCATTATATCCGGTGCTGTTGCCGGGGAGATATTCCCTCGTCAATTTAGCGCTAGCAACACGTTTTCTGGCGCCGTTGCCGGGGAAAACCGAATTGCTTCTGCAAGGGGAGTCTCTCACACCCAATCTCTTTACTTTGTTATTTGTCTTGCTTATTTTATTTTTATTTAGTCTTGTTTGCTCTCTTTGTTTCTTATTTCGAATTTTTTATTATGTCTAGTTGTTTATTTGCTACCAATGGCCTGTCTCTATGAAACTAGATCTTGTTGGCAAGGTGGGTCCTCTGAGGATGAACAAAGATGTTATAGGAATTACCGCTTGTCACAAAAGGGATGTACTTATGGAAAATCCTAAATCAATTAGAAGAATATGCTAGAAATTTATGCTATATATTTGGCAAATCTTTTTGCTTTAATAAATCTGATTGTTATAGGAAGTCTAAACATTCTTTTCCAATGTGCTTGTAATGATAATGAAATCTTAGCTTCTTATGTTAAAGGATACTGTAATGGGTATGAGGTGGAAAGGATTGAAGAGTTTATTGTTTTTAAGGGTGCCTTGAAATTAGTTCTTACCTTGAGCATAAAACTGATGCTCCTTATAAATCTGAATGTTTTACCATACTCAAAATTGTTATGATACCTACAAGGATAATAATTCTTATATTACTGAACATCTTGAGAGGATGTTTCCTCCAAAAGATGAAACTTGTGCCTTGCAGGAACCAGGGAAAGAAGAAATTGCTAAAGCTGAAAGCTCATTAGATGAACAAAAGGAGGATGATGCTATGTTCCTGTGAATTCTCTTGAAATATTTCCTAAGAGTAAAAACTTATCATGAAAAGCATGCTTCATGTGATGGTTACATTGTTGAGTTTATTCATGATGCCACTGAAAAATTATTATGAGAGAGGAGAATATGGTTGTAGAAATTTTCATGGTATTAAAACACCTCTCTATATGCTGAAATTTTTGAAGTTACATTTGTTTTGCCTTCTATGCTAGTCACTTTGTTCTTCATTGACTTGTTTTCTTACAAGGCTCCTATGCATAGAAAGAGTGTTAGATTTAAACATGTTTTAAATATGCTTCTTGATGCTCTCTTTTATGATTCAACTCTTATACATATGAGAGCATCATCGAACTTTCTGCGCCTAGCTGAAAGGCGTTAAAGAAAAGCGCTTATGGGAGACAACCCATCGTTTTTATTTGCTGTTATTTTTGTTTTCTTTGAGTCAAGGAGTTTTGTTACTTCTGTAGCAACTCCTTTGTATCTTTATTTTATCGCAATGTTGTGCCAAGTAAAGTTCTATATTGAAAGTTGATGCAAGATTTGGATTTCTGCGCAGTGACAGATTTTTAGCTGTCACGGATTTGAGCTTATCCCTGTAGAAAATTCAAAAAATTCTGAAAAAATCACGCATATTCCTGAGATATGTACGCAACTTTCATTATTTTAGGCCAGATCCATCTGAGCAACTTAAGTGCCTAGAAAAAATTCGTCATTCCAGACTATTCTGTTTTTGACAGATTCTGCCTTTTGTTTTGCATTCGCTCTTTTACTGTGTTTGTGTGGATTTCTTTGCTCCACAAAGCATTGGTGGCTGTAGCTAATGTCCAGAAGCTTTGGGATTGATTGTATCATTACAGAATATGAGAATTTTTGATTATGCACTAACCCTCTAATGAGAACTGTCTTGAGTTTGGTGTGAAGGAAGTTTTCAAGGATCAAGCGAGAAGGGTGATATTATGTGATCAAGAAGAGTGAAAAGCCTAAGCTTGGGGATGCCCCCGTGGTTCATCCCAACCATATTCAGAGAGACTCAAGCGTCTAAGCTTGGGGATGCCAAGGCATCCCCTTCTTCATCAACAAACTTATCAGGTCATCTCTAGTGAAACTATATTTTAATTCTTTCACATCTTATGCGCTTTACTTGGAGCGTCTGTGTTTTTATTTTTTTTTTGTTTGAATAAATTCGGATCCTAGCAATCCTTGTGTGGGAGAGAGACACGCTCCGCTTTTTCATGTGAATACTCATGTTCTTCACTTATATTTGTTGAGTATTCTTAACTAGCTACTGCAGTGCTTTTAGCTCCTGTTTTTCATGCATCTCTTCGAGCTGTTAGCACTTGTTTTAAATACTCTCTTGCTGCATTATATTATCATTTGGAGAGTTTATGTTTAAATAAATTGATTGGTGTTTGTTTGGAAGAAAGAAAATGCTACATGTAGTAGTTGGTATTGGAAAAGACATATGCATTCTTGTAGATCATTGTCTTGTTTCGATTTGATACTTTGCAATTGTTTTGAGCTCTCAAGTAGATCATGTTTAAGCTCTTGCATCATGTAGTTAAAGCCTAGTAGTGGAGAACTACCGTAGAGCTTGTTGAGACTTGGGATGCATATTTGTTCTCTCTAAGGTCTAGATATTTTCTGGTAAATATTTGAGCAACAAGGAAGACAGTGTAGAGTCTTATAATACTTGCAATATGTTTTTATGTGATTCTTGCTGTACCGGTTTATACTTGTGTTTGCTTCAAACAACCTTGCTAGCCTAAACTCTGTACTGAGAGGGAATGCTTCTCGTGCATCCAAAACTTGAGCCAAAACCCATGCCATTTGTGTCCACCATACCTACCTACTATGTGGTATTTCCTGCCATTCCAAGTAAATATTTCATGTGCTACCTTTAAACTATTCAAAACTTTATTACTCCTTATTTGTGTCAATGTTTTATAGCTCATGAGGAAGTATGTGGTGTTTTATCTTTCAATCTTGTCATTTACTTCTGACAGACTTTCACCAATGGACTAGTGGCATATACATCCGCTTATCCAATAATTTGCAAAAAGAGCTGGCAACGGGGTGCCCAGCCCCAATTAATTACAACTTTCATTAATAATTCTCTTCACATGTTTTGCCCTGATTTATCAGTAAGCAACTTAATTTGCAAATAGACACTCCTCCATGGTATGTGAATGTTGGAAGGCACCCGAGGATTCGGTTAGCCATGGCTTGTGTAAGCAAAAGGTTGGGAGGAGTGTCATCTATAAAGAAACTAAAATACATGTGTAAACAAAAGAGAAGAGGGATGATCTACCTTGCTGGTAGAGATAACGTCCTTCATGGGAGCCGCTCTTGAAAGTCTGGTTGACAAGGGGGTTAGAGTGCCCACTACCATTCGTTGACAACAACAAACACCTCTCAAATACTTATTTTGTGCTCTCTATATGCTTTCGAAAACTTAAAAAGCTCTAGCACATGATTTAATCCCTGCTTCCCTCTGCGAAGGGCCTATCTTTTACTTTATGTTGAGTCAGTTTACCTACTCCTTTCTATCTTAGAAGCAAACACTTGTGTCAACTTTGTGTGCATTGATTCTTACATGTTTACTTATTGCACTTGTTATATTGCTTTATGTTGACAACTATCCATGAGATATACATGTTACAAGTTGAAAGCAAATGCTGAAACTTAATCATCCTTTGTGTTGCTTCAATGCCTTTTACTTTGAATCTATTGCTTTATGAGTTACCTCTTATGCAAAACTTTTTGATGCTTGTCTTGAAAGTACTATTCATGAAAAGTTTTTGCTTATATGATTCATTGTTTACTCTTTATCTATTTGTTAGCAAACTATAGACCATTGCTTTGAGTCACTTCATTCATGACATGAGCCTTGCAATATATTGATCAAGATTGTGTGAAAGCATGTCTCCTCAGAAATTATTTGTTGTTATCGTTTTACCTACTCGAGGACGAGTAGAACTAAGCTTGGGGATGCTTGATACGTCTCCAACGTATCCATAATTTCTGCTGTTCCATGCTTATATTATACCATTTGCTACATGTTTTATATACACTTCATATCACTTTTATGCATTTTCTGGGACTAACCTATTAACAAGATGCCACAGTGCCAGTTCCCTGTTTTCTGCTGTTTTTGGTTTCAGAAAGTTACTTCTGGAAATATTCTCGGAATTGCACGAAACAAAAGGCCAAGTCCCTATTTTTCCACACGTACACGGAGTCCGAAGGAGAGACGAAGAGAGCCACGAGGTGGCCAAACCACCTGCGCGGCAGTGGGCCCAGCCGCCGCCTGTGGTTTGGGCCCCTCGGGGGTCCGCCGACATCGCCCCTTCGCCTATTTATTCCCCGAGCGTGAAAACCCTAAAACACCGAGCCTTTCATCCAGAACATATTCGCTGCCGCCGCCGTCGTCAACCCTAACTCGGGGGGTTCTGAAGCTCTTCCCGGCACCCTGCCGGAGAGGGGAATCATCACCGGAGGGCTCTACATCGCCATGCCCGCCTCCGGAGTGATGCGTGAGTAGTTCATCCTTGGACTATGGGTCCATAGCAGTAGCTAGATGGTTGTCTTCTCCACTTGTGCCATCATGTTTAGATCTTGTGAGCTGCCTATCATGATCAAGATCATCTTATTGTAATGCTACATGTTGTGTTTGCTGGGATCTGACTTATATTGATACCTATGTGGAGCTGAATATTATATTATCATGTCTATGTCATTTGTGATCTTGCATGCTCTCCGTTACTTGTTGAAGCCTTGGCCAAGTGAATACTTGTAACTCCAAGAGGGGGTATTTATGCATGATAGTTGGGTTCAACCTCTATTTAACCTGGGATAGTGACAGCAAGTTCTAAGGTTGTAGATGTGTTGTTGCCACTAGGGGTAAAACAGCAATGCTTTATTCAAGGATGAATGTATTGTTTACATTACGCACATTACTTAATGCAATTGTCTGTTGCTTGCAACTTAATACTGGAAGGGGTACGGATGTTAACCGGAAAGTGGACTATTTAGGCATAGATGCATGCTGGATAGCGGTCTATGTACTTTGTCGTAATGCCCAAATGAATCTCATAGTAGACACCACAGCTCACACATGCATGTTATATGCACTTATCAATTGTCAATTGCCCAGCTGTAATTTGTTTACCCAGCATGTTAGTTATCTTATTGGAGAGACACCACTAGTGAACTGTGGACCCCGGTCCATTCTTTTACATCTGAAATACAATCTACTGCAATCATTGTTCTCTACTGTTTTATGCAAACAAACATCATTTCCATTCGATACGTTTAACCCTTTGTTTTCAGCAAGCCGGTGAGATTGACAACCTCACTGTTAAGTTGGGGCAAAGTAATTTGATTGTGTTGTGCAGGTTCCACGTTGGCACCGGAATCCCTGGTGTTGCGCCGCACTACACTCCTTCACCAACACCTTCGAAGCAAACCTCGTTTTCCTACTGGTTCGATTAAAACCTTGGTTTCATACTGAGGGAAAACTTGCTGCACTCATCATACCTTCCTCTTGGGTATTCCAACTGACGTGTGACGTACAAGCATGTTTCTGTGCTGTTGCCAGGGGAGATATTCCTCGTCAATTTAGCGCT
>CAMZMU010000099.1:2726181-2782370 GCA_947311845.1 Poa pratensis
AGGGAGTATATATGCTAGATAGTGGGTTCAGTCTCCATTTAATTGGGGGAGTGACAACAACCTCTAAGGTTGTGGATGTGCTGTTGCCACTAGGGGTAAAAAAGCGATGCTTTGTCTAAGGATAATTGTGTTGCTTACATTACGCACTTTACTTAATGCGATAATCTGTTGCTTGCAACTTAATACTGAAAGGGGTGCGGATGCTAACCTGAAGGTGGATTATTTAGGCACAGATGCATGCTGGATAGCGGTCTGTGTATCATGTTGTAATGCCCAATTAAATACTACAGTAAACTTTATCTTATCATAGCATGCATTGTCATGCCCTCACAATTATCAATTGCCCAACTGTAATTTGTTCACCCAACACATGTTATTTGTTTAGAGAGTTACCACTAGTGTAGATAGCTGGAAACCCCAGTCCATCTGTCATCATCATTGCTCTACCGTCAACTACGCACCGGAATATTTTCTGGTGGCATTGCCTCTGTGTTACTGCTACTGCTGCTGTGTTACTATTACTATTGCTCTCATATTACTGCTGCTTTCACATCACCCCTGTTACTAGTGCTTTTCCAGGTGCAGCTGAATTGACAACTCCGCTGTTAAGGCTTATAAGTATTCTTTGTCTCCCCTTGTGTCGAATCAATAAATTTGGGTTTTACTTCCCTCGAAGACTGTTGCGATCCCCTATACTTGTGGGTCATCAGTAATCACCAATTCCTTTGTGCTCCGAACATTGAGCGAAAATGTCTCCAAAGAAAGCATCGGTGGCGTACAAATCCTTTATCTCATCCAAATCCAAGACACTAATGTCAAGATGTGCAAGAAGGTTGGCCTTGCGGGATAAAGCATCCGCGACCACATTGTCTTTACCCTTTTTGTATTTGATTACAAAGGTGAAGACTCAATAAACTCAATCCACTTTGCATGTCTTTTGTTCAAATTTGTTTGGCTTTTCAAATATTTCAAAGACTCATGGTCGGAATGAATGACAAACTCCTTAGGACGAAGGTAGTGTTGCCAAACCTCTAAAACACGAACCAAAGCAAACAATTCTTTGTCATAAATTGGATAATTCAACGAGCTACATCAAGTTTCTCACTATGGTATGCGATGGGTCTACCATTTTGCATAAGCACCCCTCCAATGCCCAAACCACTTGCATCACATTCAATCTCAAATGTCTTAGAGAAATCCGGAAGGGCAAGGAGTGGTGCTTCGGTTAACAACCGCTTGAGCTCATTGAAAGCAAAGTCATGGGCATGGCCCCAATTGAAAGGTGCATTTTTCTTAGTAAGTTCATGAAGAGGGCATGCAATTGTTGAGAAATCTTTGATGAAACGGCGATAGAATCCGGTAAAACCAAGAAAACGTCTCAACTCCTCAAGGGACATAGGAAAAGGCCAAGTACGAATAGCTTGTATCTTTGTTTCATCAACTTCAACTCCATCCGAAGAAACAACAAAACCCAAGAAAACAAGTTTGTTGGTGGCAAATGTGCACTTAGAAAGATTTGCATAAAGCTTTTCATTGCGAATGGCCAACAAAACTTTAGTAACATGAGAAGTGTGTTCTTCCAAAGATTTGCTATAGATAAGGATGTCGTCAAAGTAAACAACAACAAATTTGCCAATGAAAGGTCGCAAAACATGATTCATGAGGCGCATAAAAGTGGAAGGTGCGTTGAAAAGACCAAATGGCATTACAAGCCATTCATAAAGCCCAAGCTTTGTTTTAAACGCGGTCTTCCATTCATCACCCTCGGACATCCTTATTTGGTGGTAACCACTCTTAAGATCGATTTTGGAGAAAATGGCGGAACCACAAAGCTCATCGAGCATGTCATCAAGGCGAGGGATTGGGTGGCGATACCTGACGGTGATGGCGTTGATGGGGCGACAATCCATGCAAAGTCGAAGAGTGTTGTCGTGCTTGGGTACCAAGACGACGGGTACGGCACACGGACTCAAGCTCTCGCGGATGTGTCCCTTGTCAAGAAGCTCTTGTATTTGCCTCTCAATCTCCTTCGTCTCTTCGGGGTTGGTGCGGTACGGGGCGCGGTTTGGAAGAGGTGCGCCGGGTACAAGGTCGATGCGATGCTCGATTCCGCGTAGAGAAGGTAGTCCCGGTGGCACTTCTTGAGGGAAGACATCTTCAAAGTCCTTCAAAAGAGACAACAAAGGAGGAGGAAGGTTTGTAAAGTTGTTAGTAATAGAAGCGTCACCCTTGCATATGAGCACATAGTGTAGGGTGGATGGGTCCTCTCGCAAGGTGGCAAATAGTGTCAAGTTTGTTTGGGCTCTCTTAAAAGTGTCACTCTCATGTGGCTTGTGGCTCTCACTCACTTTATGGTGGGTCACTCTCTCACCACTCATCTCACTTGAAGTACGATCTTATTGTGCCCTAGAAATAGTCTTTGCATTGTCGGCAATTACTTGACTTGGTGTCATGGGACGGAGGACGAAGGTCTTGTCATTTCTCTTGAAGCTATAGTAATTTGTCCTCCCATCATGCATAGCACTCTTATCAAATTGCCATGGACGTCCAAGAAGTAAATGACAAACGGACATAGGCACAACATCACAATCCACGTTATCTTCATAGGCTCCAATCTTGAAGGACACTTGCACCATATGTTGAATCTTGACGGTTCCGCAATCACTTAACCATTGCACATGGTATGGATGTGGGTGCTTCTTGAGTTTCAAGTTGAGCTTATCACAAAGCTCTTTGCTTGCCAATTTGTGACAACTTCCACCATCTATAATGACCTTGATGGACTTTTCATTGATTCCCGCTCTTGTTTGAAACAAGTTGCATCTTTGGTCTTCTTCTACTTGGACATTGGCGGTCAAGGTTCTTGTCACAACCAACGTAGGGTTGTTGGTGTCACCATCACAAAATATCTCCTTTGATTCATCTTGAGCACTTTCCGTGGTGGCGACTTGGTTCAAGGCAAGGTACTCGTCTTCGCTCATTGACTCATATTCTCCAATGTCATTAACAATCATGACTTTCTTGTTTGTACACTCGAAGGATTTGTGTCCTTATCCTCCACACTTATAGCACTTCAAAAGGCGTGTTCCGGAAGAGGATGCTTGAGTCGTATTGGGAGATGGAGCCATTTGCTTGAAAGGTTGAGGCGGTTGAGTTGTGGATGTAGAGGCTTTCGGAGGACCTCTTGTGTTTGCTTGAGTAGGAGCTTGTGTTGTTGTAGGCGTTTATGATGAAGGCTTGTTGGCGAAAAATGCCTTTGTCTTAATATACTTGAGCTCTTGAAGGGATGTACTAGCTCAACCAAGGTGGTATAAGGTTGGAATTGCACAATCTTCTTTATTGGATAGTTGAGTCCATTCATGAAGCGAGCCATAGATTGCTCCGACTCCTCAATATGAGCTCTTATCCTTGAGATTTCCATTTCCTTATAGTACTCATCCACCGATTTCACACCTTGCTTCAACTCTTGCAACTTCTTGTATATATCTCGCGTGTAATGACTTGGAACAAAGCACTTGTACATTGCTTCTTTCATTTCAACCCAAGTGTTGATTGGTTGTTGGTGGTTGTCGAAACGTGCATCTTGGAGTTGTTCCCACCACGGAAAGTGCTCAATTGATGCTAAGGCAACCATCTTGGCGTTAGAGTATCGGCGAACTTGGAAGATCTTGTCAACCTTGAATGCCCATGAGAGGTAGGCTTCCGGATCACTTGTTCCATAAAACTTGGGCATGTCAAAGCGAAGATTGTTCAAATTGTCATCTTCTTCACGGCGGTTTGGAGGTGGGAATGCACGTCCACGTCTCCGTCGATTGAGTCCGTCACCATTGTGTTGGCTTGACTCACTATCACTTGACTCGGCGCGGTGGTGTTGATGACGATCATGAGGTTGTTCTTGGCGGGGACGAGGCTCATCGTTCGGCCTTGGGTTCTCCACATGGTTCCCACGGTCGTGATTGTGGCGACGTGGCCTTGGAGGATGTCAGTGTGGACGGCCTTGTTCGCCATAGTCATGCGCGCCCGGAACACCATTGTCATTGACCAATGGGTCTCGACGATCTCGACGTTGTGTGGTGGTGATGGTGATCTTTCACGCCGTGCACCATATTGGCGTTGATGTTCTTGATTGACGTTGTCATGGTGCGCTCGAGGTGAAGGTGGGCGGTCCACTTCATGGCGATGTCGATTATGTTCATCATGCCTTGGTCTTTCTTGGCGACCTTGATGTGGTTGCTCTTGACGATGACCGCGATGCTCTTGCGTCGATCTTGAGGAACTCCTTGCGCGGCGCGAACTTGAAGAAGAACGACGGTGTGCGAGGTTGTTTAGAGCTTCGGTCACCCGCGCCATTTGCTCATTGAGGTTCGCTTCTTGAGCTTGAATGCGGTCGTTGAAGTTGACTTCTTGAGCTTGAATGCGGCGCTCATAGCGACCTAGGCCATCACGCACAAGGTGACGAAGACCCACAAACTCTCCATGCGTGACGTAGTCGTTATCACCTTGAAGTCCTTCATTGATGTCGCCTTCCGCGCTTGAGCTTCCACTTGTACTTACCCTAAACATGATGCTCAAGAACAGGTGAAATGTGTGGAAAAAGAGGACCAAGATAAACTATATCCAAAGAATAAGTTGCTTGAACCAAGAGAATCCAGTTCTCACACCCAACACACACACTTATGAGGATAGGTAGATATGAAGTGGTAAGAAACAAGCAAATCCGACAAAAAGTTTGTTGTTCAAGGTAGAGAAAATCCACAATGATCAAATTACCAAAGAAACACCAACCACAAATGGTAGAGAAACTCACACAAAAGCGAAAGATGGGGTTGGGCGACCAAAGGGCGAGCACTCGAAGATATGCAACCTATCGAAAACTACGTGCTCAAATGTCACACCAACACACGAAGGACGCTAGCTCAATTGCCTTAGGGTAGGCAACGGATTTGCACATGTGTTAATCTCTCACACTCACTTTGGCGGTTTAAGCTTGGTCGCAACCTACAAGAGATGATACTTGGCAACAATCATGTTCTTTTCTCTTTTTTTTGCTTTTTGACGATGAGTCCTTCAACTTTTGCTAGTGCCAATATCGCTACATGATACACACTCGCCAATACGTTAAGACAATCACTCGAATCAACACAAGTGCAATGCCTCGCAATATTAATGAGCTAGTCCGGTAGGTCAAGGTACGCGAAAGGAAGAAGGTCTCACAACGGATTACGATGTCGGGGAGGTGTCGAGTCCTTGGTGGCGTCGTCGCTTGGCGTTGATGAAGTTGTCGCGGAAGCTTGTCGATGTTGTAGACGTTTCTCACACCGGACAAGGACTCAAACAACAAAGGAAAAATGTCAAAACGAACCGAGGAAAAATGAAAATAAAAAAAATCTAGGGGCGCCGGCCCTGTGGCCGGCCTGAGCCTGGCTCGACTTTCCGAGTTTTTTGGCGGAAATTGAGCTCCGAAAATCCTCGAATCCGTGGGAAATTGGCAAAATTGAGGCTTAGGAACGCAAACAAAGGTGGAGGGGGTCCTAAAGCAACAGATCCATGGATCAAAACTACCAAAAACGCAACCAATCGACTGAATCGCTCGAATCCCAAAATGGCTATTTTGTGGAAATTTTCGAATTTCTCAAAAACAAAGAAACATTTGGGGGGAAAAGTGGGGGAAACAAAGACAAATCCGTGGCAACCTAGAGCTCTGGTACCATATGATGTGGGTTGGTCCCGATCTTCACGGATTTGAGCGTATGGAACGATGAACACGAAGAACACGGTGATGAACACGAAGAACACAAGGGGGAAAAAAGGCAACCAAGAGGATAACTAGCAAGACACAAGATGCAATCAACCGGTAACACACCCCTAGGGCAGCCCCGATTCTCATAGATCCAAGCACCCTTACTCTTAAGATTGTTTATCTCACCGGTCAATCCTACCGGTTCAATCAAGTCACTCCAAGAGGAAAGATTGACAAGTAATCGCAACTACTAGGAGGGGATCTTGTTCATCTCCACAAGGGGAGGCCTTGGATCATCTCCACAAGGGGAGGCCTTGATTCATCTCACTAGGAGGCAACACCAAAGAGGTGGAAAAGGAGCAAAGCTCAACTCAATGTATTCTTAGTCTAACCCTAACCCTAGGCAACAAGGGGGGGTATTTATAGTCTTAGTACAAAACGGGTGCAGGACACAAAGGTTCCGGGTCGAGTCACTTAAGGCGGCGGTGGCTGGAGGCCGGCAGCTGCGGCGGGTGGCCGGCCCTGGGCCCGGCCTAGGCCGGCCTGGGGGCCGGCTGAGCTATCTTCTCCCATTTATTCTCCTTTGCTTTGATGCAACCCTTGGCCAACTTTATCCATGTTCCCTCGGAGTTCTTCACGTTCTCCACAACTGAGCACACACAAGGTATCGGAATGAAGTAGCAAGACATTCAAAAGAGTATCAAGATCACACAAAGATAGGAGTGAGTTCACCTTATAATGGAGAGCCTTGACTCTTGCTCTTGTCATTGGGCCACTTGGCGTGTCATGTGTAGGGCGCACTACATCAATAAAGGTGAAGTGTCATGTAGTCGACGTTCACATGACACCACTAGAAGAATAACACCACAACTTAAATATCAAACCATTAAATATTACTCAACATAATTCCACTACTAACGACAAGACTTTCCCATGCCCTCAAGAACTAAACGAACTACTCACAAGACATCATATGAATCATGATCAGAGGTGATATAATGATGAATAACAATCTAGACATAAACTTTAATTCACCGATAAAACTCAATAGCATCAACCACAAGGAGTAATTAACACCGGGGAGTTCCCCCTATGAACTAGACAAAGTATAGCCCTAGATGTTACAGCGGAACGAAGTGGAGCGGTGGAGATGATGGTGACGGCGGTGAGGATGATGATGATGAAGATCCCGATGAAGTCCAGCGTGATGACGATGGCGATGGCGATGATTTCACCCCTCCGAGAGGGAATTTCCCTGACAGATTTCTCCCTGCCGGAGAGCTTTTTCTCTCTTGTCGTTTCCGTCCCGTGGAGGCGGCGGAATATTTCCTCGATGGCCCCCTTGACGATTAGGGTTTCTGGGGTAGAAGTACGCGAAGGGTGAGCGCCAGAGGTGGGCCAGGGCTCCTCACCAGGCCTCGGCGCCGCCAAGGTGGGGCCCGCGCCGAGGATGCTTGTGGGCCCCTCGTGGCCCACCTCAGCCTCCCCTTTTGGATGTCTCCGTCTTCTGATAAAATAGGAGCTTCTGTATATTTTTCATGGTTTTTGAAACTCAGAAATATAGTGTCTTGACGGTGCTTTTTCCAGCTGAAATCTGACTCCGGCAGTTAATTCCCAATAATCATCAAACATGCAAAATAAGATAAAATAACATAAATAATGTATCTTAATATGAAATATATCAATGAATAACAGTAAATTATGATATAAAATAGTGATGCAAAATGGACGTATCAACTCCCCCCAAGCTTAGACCTCGCTTGTCCCCAAGCGAAAGCTGAGCTCAGTAAACAAGACCACAGGTTTATGGAGTGAAGCGTCGATAATAAAGAATACGGACAAGAAGCATCATTATTTACTAACAGCACAAATCATTTTAAACAGCAACTACTCTTCATATAACTAACTTGAACATGAGTAATGAAACAACAATAAAGGTGCATGAAGAAAATTATAAATGATGGCACACTTCATTCTTAGTCATAGAACAATCAGCAATTCAAACTTATCTTTCGAAAGGAGTCTTTATACTAGAGCTTATATTGCAGAACTTACATGCTCAATCATCACAATTTTCTTACAGTCATTGATAACTTTCAAAGTATATTCTTAAAGGCAAAGGTCTTTGTGCTCAAACAAAGGAAAGATAAAAGACATGATTGAAAGTATTAATGTTATAGATGGTTGAATCACAACAACTCAAATGCTTGCTCAAGGAGGAAGGAAATAGGTGTACTGACTCAACATGAAAAATAAAAGAAAGGCCCTTCGCAGAGGGAAGCAGAGATTAAGTCATGTGCTAGAGCTTTTTAATTTTTGAAATCATATAGAGAGTAAAAATAGTTTTGAGAGGTGTTTGTTAATTGTCAACGAATCAGTAAATGGAAAGTACAATATGACCCCTGCCAACCAGACTTTTAAGAGCGGCTCCCATGAAGGACGTTATTTCTACCAGCAAGGCAGATCATCCCTCTTTCTCTTTTGTTTACACACTGGTTGAATTGCTTAACTGATAAATCAGGCAAAAATGTGAAGAGAATTAAGCGGTTAAAGTATTAATTAATTGGGATTGGGTACCCCATTGCCAGCTCTTTTTGCAAAATTAATAGATAAGCGGATGTATATGCCGCTAGTCTGGTGGTAAAGTCTGTTTGACAGGTGACATAAAGACATCCACCCGTCCTCATGAGCTTGGTAAACATTGACACAAAAAGGAGTAGTAACAATTTTGAATAGTTTAAAGGTAGCACATGCCAAATTTACTTGGAGTGGCGGTTAAATACCACGCATAGGAAGTTATATGGACACTTTGGAGGGTATTGGCTCAAGGTTTTGGATGCACGAGAAGTATTTACTCTCAGTACGAGGTTTAGGCTAGCAAGGTTGGGTGGCAAGCATAAGAGTTGAGGGAAACAAACAACTATACATATAATAAAAGCAATCATGCAATCTTCCTTGTAAGCACAAATAATTTAACTCAAGAATAATAATCTCATTGGCCAACAAGAAAGAAAGATCATGGGATAATATTTTTGCATGTAATTCCCTCCTTCTACTTAAGTTTTCAAAGTATTGTTGCTAATGACCAATCCTAAGTTTGCCATAACCAATCTAATTTACTTGATGTACCCAAAGTGATGTAAATACTAATGACAAGATCAGCATATAAAGATGATTTGCAGGCTAAAATAAAATGTACCGAAAGTAAAGGTGAACTTCTCATTAATATTCTAAACAAAGACACACTCACACCAACGGATACATAGATAACCAACTAAAGGAGTGACACTCCACATCGCAAACCATCTTATACGATAACTTCTCTACTCATGATATGACCACGAACTTGTAAAAACAAAAGATAAAGATGATACTGGGCACTCCCCAAGCTTGGAACAAGCCAAGGGAGTTCCATTACCCCTTGACGATTTAAACTTGATCCTTGGTGGTGTGCGAGACTCTTCATCATCAGATTTCAAGGTAGAGGCTCCCCGTCAAAGAAGGATGATTTGGTTTCAACAGCCCTGAAACTTGCAGCAGAGCTTATGCGTTTGAACCTAGCTTCATACTCACAGTTTTGGTTTTGAAGATCATAGATTTGCGCTTGCAAGTTGGATGTGGCTTCACTAAGCGTAAAGATATCATCCCATAGCTTTTTAGTCTCCTTCTTGTGTTCAGCAATAAGCTCATCGATAATCTTGTGGTTGATCTCCACTCCACGCTCTATCATCTTCCTGTACCGGAAGACTTCGTGCTCCACTTCTTCTAGCCTGGTCTTCACGTCTCCCTCAATCTTGGGTCCTTTGACATCTTCTTGGACAAGGGCTCCATCCACAAGTCGCATCTCTTGTGGGTGCTGCTTCAGCTCATTGATGTATGGGCCGATGACGTTCTTGAAGAAACTATCCTTCGGAGCCTCGGACGAAGACATTAGATCTAGTCTTTGAGCTAATCCTGGCAGAAACAGGTTGAAAAAAAACAAGACGAAAACACGATATACGGACCTCGGGAGATCCGGGTGAATATATAGCAAAAAGTTTAACAACAAAAGGAAGGTACAGGTCGAAGCGGGGTCGGAAACGGCTCCGAGGAGCCCACACGCACCCTCGGCGCGGCCAGGGTGGGGCCCGTGCCCAGGGGAGGTGTGGTGCCCTGGGCACCGTTTCCTACCCTTTTTCGACTCATAATTTTCTATATTCGTAAAAACAACAAATATTAAAGTTGGAAAGTCAAACGCGAACTTTTTCTTACTGAAACTGGTACCTATTCCAAATCAGCCTCTGCAGTTCCCTGATTTTGGCTTTTTATAAAATCTTCCGGAGTTACCACTTGAATAATATCAACATCTTCGTTATAAGAATCTCCAGAAATATAATGCTTGAGTCTTTGCCCATTAACAACTTGTGGTTTATCACCATCAAGCGACTTAATTTTTATTGCACCTGAGCGATAGACTTCCTCAACAACGTAAGGTCCTTCCCATTTTGAAAGTAATTTTCCTGCAAAAAATCGAGACGAGACCTATACAATAAAACTTTTCACCTACGTTAAATTCTCTCTTTAGAATCCTCCTATCATGCCATTGCTTAACTTTCTCTTTAAACAGCCTACATTTTCATAAGCTTCGCTTCTCCATTCATCTAGAGAGCTCAAGTCAAGTAACCTCTTTTTACCGCAAGTTTAAAATCTCTATTAAGTTCCTTTACCGCCCAGTAAGCTTTATGTTCTAATTCTAGAGGTAGATGACAAGCTTTTCCGTAAACCATTTTGTAAGGAGACATACCCATAGGATTTTTATAAGCAGTTCTATAAGCCCACAAAGCATCGTTAAGTTTCCTAGCCCAATTTTTTCTAGATTTATTAACAGTCTTTTGCAAAATAGATTTAATCTCTCTATTTAATAATTCTACTTGACCACTTGTTTGGGGATGATAAGGTGAAGAAATTCTATGATTAACATCATACTTAGCAAGAGTCTTCTAAAAGCACCGTGGATAAAATGAGAACCACCATCAGTCATGAGTTATCTAGGCACACCAAACCTTGGAAAAATAATATCTTTAAGCATTTTTAATGATGTCTCGCCATCAGCACTAGATGTTGGTATAGCTTCTACCCATTTAGTAACATAATCAACATCAACAAGTATATGAGTATAACCATCTGAAGGAGGAAAAGGACCCATAAAGTCAAATCCCCAACAGTCAAAAGGCTCAATAAAGGCTCAATAACAAGAGAATAATTCATAGGCATTTCATTACGTCTACTTATATTACCAACCCTTTGGCATTCATCACATGATAAAATAAATTTCCTTGCATCTTTAAAGAGAGTAGGCCAATAAAAACCTGATTGTAGAACCTTTTGTGCAGTTCTATCCCCAGCATGATGTCCTCCATAAGCACTACTATGGCATTTGCTCAATATTTCTTTTTGTTCATACTCAGGAACACATCTTCGCATTATACCATCCACTCCTTCTTTATACAAATGTAGGTCATCCCAAAAATAATGCCTCAAGTCATAAAAGAACTTTCTTCTTTGCTGAGCTGTAAAAGTTGGAGGCAAATACTTGACAACAATAAAGTTAGCATAGTCAGCAAACCATGGACTTTCGCGTGAGCTTACTTTTATCGAAGCCAATTGTTCATTTGGAAAACTATCATTAACAGGTATAGGATCATATGAAATATTTTCCAGTCTAGACAAGTTATCAGCAACAGGATTTTCAGCACCTTTCCTATCTACAATATGTAAATCAAACTCTTGTAGTAAAAGTACCCATCTTATGAGCCTAGGCTTAGCATCTTTCTTTTCCATAAGGTATTTAATAGCAGCATGATCGGTGTGGATAGTAACTTTTGAGTCAACGATATAAGGTCTAAATTTATCACAAGCGAAAACCACTGCTGAAAATTCCTTTTCAGTAGTAGCATAATTCTTTTGAGCAGCATCAAGAGTCTTACTAGCATAATGAATAACATTTAATTTCTTGTCTACTCGCTGTCGAAGAACAGCTCCTACAGCAAAATCACTAGCATCACACATCATTTTAAAAGGTAAAGTCCAATCAGGCGGTTGAACAACAGGAGCTGTGATTAAAGCCTTTTTTAGAATTTTGAATGCTTCTTTACAATCATCATCAAAAACAAAAGGTACATCTTTTTGAAGAAGATTAGTGAGAGGTTTTGAAATTTTAGAGAAATCTTTAATAAATCTCCTATAGAAACCGGCATGACCAAGAATACTACGAATACCTTTAACATCCCTAGGAGGGCATTTTCTCAATTGCTTCAACTTTAGCTTTGTCTACCTCAATACCTCTTTCAGAAATTTTATGTACAAGAACAATCCCTTCATTAACCATAAAATGACATTTCTCCCAATTAAGAACAAGATTAGTTTCCTCACATCTCTGCAAAACTTTATCAAGATTGTGCAAGCAGTTGTCAAAAAAAGTTCCATAGACGGAAAAATCGTCCATGAACACTTCCACAATTTCTTCACAAAAACCATGAAAAATAGCAGACATGCATCTTTGAAACGTAGCAGGAGCATTACACAAACCAAAAGGCATACATCTATAAGCATAAGTTACATAAGGACAAGTAAAAGTAGTTTTCTCTTGATCTTGCTTTCTAACAGCAAATGATCACCAGGATGGACAGTTTCATCTCCTTCATAGCGGTTATTCGTAACACGTTCAACAATCTTCATAGGTATTTTAAATGGAATTACTTGAACAGGTGGCGGCTCGTCTACTACCTTAGCAGTGGTAGTAGCATTTCCAAATAGGAATTCAAATGGAGATCTCTCCATGATAAAATAAAGTAGCAAGCAGAAATAAAAATAGCACATACAGTAAAAGTTTCCCTTACCAATTCCACTTACCAATAGCACTTCACTCCCCGGCAACGGCGCCAGAAAATAGTCTTGATGACCCACAAGTATAGGGGGTATATCGTAGTACTTTCGATAAATAAGAGTGTCGAACCCAACGAGGAGCAGAAGGTGTTGACAAGTAGTTTCGGTCAAGGCTTCACTGTAAACACTAGCAGACAAGTTTTTAGGGGTTTTTGATATAGCAGGTAAATAAAATACAAGTAAATAAAAGACAGTAGTAATAATTGCAGCGAGTGGCCCAATCCTTTTCAGAGCAAAGGACAAGCGGTTGGTTTACTTATGATGACAAAATGTTCTTGAGGACACACGGGAATTTAGTCAAGTGCTTTCGCTTCATACCGTTGATTAATCTTTATTGTTTTGATAAGTGTTGTGTGGGTGAACCTATGCTAATGCACCGCCCTCACTTGGACTAATACATACTTGTGATTATACCCCTTGTAAGCATCCACAACTACAAGAAAGTAATTAAGATAAATCTAACCACAGCCTTAAACTCTGAGATCCTACGCTCCCTCGTGCACCGGTTTACTAACGGGGGTTTAGGTTTCTTTCACTCCGGCAACCCCACAATTAGCGACCAACTACACAATGCATTCCCCTAGGCCCATAAATGATGTGGGTTGGTCCCGATCTTCACGGATTTGAGCGTATGGAACGATGAACACGAAGAACACGGTGATGAACACGAAGAACACAAGGGGGAAAAAAGGCAACAAAGAGGATAACTGGCAAGACACAAGGATGCAATCAACCGGTAACACACCCTAGGGCAGCCCCTGATTCTCATAGATACAAGCACACTTACTCTTAAGATTGTTTATCTCACCGGTCAATCCTACCGGTTCAATCAAGTCACTCCAAGAGGAAAGATTGACAAGTAATCGCAACTACTAGGAGGGGATCTTGTTCATCTCCACAAGGGGAGGCCTTGGATCATCTCCACAAGGGGAGGCCTTGATTCATCTCACTAGGAGGCAACGCCAAAGAGGTGGAAAAGGAGCAAAGCTCAACTCAATGTCTATTCTTAGTCTAACCCTAACCCTAGGCAACAAGGGGGGTATTTATAGTCTTAGTACAAACCGGGTGCAGGACACAAAGGTTCCGGGTCGAGTCACTTAAGGCGGCGGAGGCTGGAGGGGACCGGCCCAGGGGCCGTGGCTGCAGGAGTGTGGCCGGCCTGGAGGCCGGCAGCTGCTGGGGGTGGCCGGCCTGGGGGCCGGCTGAGCTGTCTTCTCCCGTTTCTTCTCCTTTGCTTTGATGCAACCCTTGGCCAACTTGATCCATGTTCCCTCGGAGTTCTTCACGTTCTCCACAGCTGAGTACACACAAGGTATCGGAATGAAGTAGCAAGCCATTCAAAGGAGTATCAAGATCACACAAAGATAGTAGCGCCTTGACTCTTGCTCTTGTCATTGGCCCACTTGGCGTGTCATGTGTAGGGCACACTACATCAATAAAGGTGAAGTGTCATGTAGTCGACGTTCACATGACACCACTAGAAGAATAACACCACAACTTAAATATCAAACCATTAAATATTACTCAACATAATTCCACTACTAACGACAAGACTTTCCCATGTCCTCAAGAACTAAACGAACTACTCACAAGACATCATATGAATCATGATCAGAGGTGATATAATGATGAATAACAATCTGGATATAAACTTTAATTCACCGATAAAACTCAATAGCATCAACCGCAAGGAGTAATTAACATCGGGAGAGTTCCCCCTATGAACTAGACAAAGTATACCCCTAGATGTTACAGCGGAATGAAGTGGAGCGGTGGAGATGATGGTGACGGTGGTGGAGATGATGATGAAGATCCCGATGAAGTCCACCGTGATGACGATGGCGATGGCGATGATTTCGCCCCTCCGGGAGCGAATTTACCCGGCAGATTTCTCCCTGCCGGAGAGCTTTTTCTCTCTCTGTCGTTTCCTCCCGTGGAGGCGGCGGAATATTTCCTCGATGGCCCCCTTGACGATTAGGGTTTCTGGGGTAGAAGTACGCGAAGGGTGAGCGCAGTGGTGGGCCAAGGGCTCCTCACCAGGCCTTGGCGCGGCCAAGGTGGGGCCGCGCCGAGGGTGCGTGTGGGCCCCTCGTGGCCCACCTCAGCCTCCCCTTTTGGCTGCCTCCGTCTTCTGATAAAATAGGAGCTTCTGTATATTTTTCATGGTTTTTGAAACTCAAGAAATATAGTGTCTTGATAGTGCTTTTTTCAGCTGAAATCTGACTCCGGCAGTTAATTCCCCAATAATCATCAAACATGCAAAATAAGATAAAATAACATAAGTAACGTATCTTAATATGAAATATATCAATGAAAAACAGTAAATTATGATATAAAATAGTGATGCAAAATGGACGTATCACCGGCTTGCTGAAAACAAAGGATTAAACGTATGGTGTGGAAAACAGAATTTAATTGCAGAAAGTAAAAGAGAACAATTGTTTGCAGTTGGTGGTTTTATCAGTGTAAGAGAATGGACCGGTGTCCATAGTTCACTAGTGGTGTCTCTCCATAAAAGATAACTAACATGCTGGGTAAACAAATTACAGCTGGGCAATTGACAAATAGTGAGTGCATGACAATGCAATATATATGACAAGATGATTACTATGAGATTTAGTTGGCCATTACGACAAAATACATAGACCGTTATCCAACTGCATCTATGACTAATAATCCACCGCCAGATTAACATCCGTGTCCCCCGTTGGTATTAAGTTGCAAACAACAGATTATTGCATTAAGTAAAGCGCGTAATGTAAACAACACAAATGACCGTAGACATAGCATTGTTGTGTTATCCCTAGTGGCAACAACACATCCACAACCTTAGACGTTGCTGTCACTCGCCCAGATTACTGGAGCCATGAACCCACTATCTAGCATAAATACTCCCTCTTGGAGTTACAAGCATCTACTTGGCCAAAGCATCTACTAGTAACGGGAGCATGCAAGATCATAAATAACATATAAAGATAGATTGATAATCAACTTGATCATAGTATCAATATTCATCGGATCCCAGCAAACACAACATGTAGTATTACAATAAGATGATCTTGATCATGATAGGTGATACGTCTCAAACGTATCTATAATTTTTGATGTTCCATGTTGATATTATACCAATTGTTACATGTTTTTCATCAACTTTATATCATTTTTATAAAAAAATTGGGACTAACCTATTAACAAGATGCGACAGTGCCAGTTCATGTTTTCTGCTGTTTTTGTATTCCAGAAAAGCTGTTCTGGAAATATTCTCGGAATTGGACGAAAATCAACGGAGGTCCCTATTTCACCGACACGTCCACGGAGTCCAAAGGAGAGACGGAGGCGAGCCAGGGAGCCTCCACACGCACCCTGAGCGCGGGCTCCCTGCCTGCCGCGCCCTAGGGTTGTGTGGGCCCTCGGGTGGCCTCTGATGACCCACAAGTATAGGGGATCGCAACAGTCTTCGAGGGAAGTAAAACCCAAATTTATTGATTGACACAAGGGGAGACAAAGAATACTTATAAGCCTTAACAACGGAGTTGTCAATTCAGCTGCACCTAGAAAAGCACTAGTAACAGGGGTGATGTGAAAGCAACAGTAATATGAGAGCAATGGCACCAGAAAATATTCCGCTGCGTAGTTGACGGTAGAGCAATGATGATGACAGATGGACCGGGCTTCCCAGCTATCTACACTAGTGGTAACTCTCCAAACAAATAACATGTGTTGGGTGAACAAATTACAGTTGGGCAATTGATAATTGTGAGGGCATGACAATGCATGCTATGATAAGATAAAGTTTACTGTAGTATTTAATTGGGCATTACAACATGATACACAGACCGCTATCCAGCATGCATCTGTGCCTAAATAATCCACCTTCAGGTTAGCATCCGCACCCCTTTCAGTATTAAGTTGCAAGCAACAGATTATTGCATTAAGTAAAGTGCGTAATGTAAGCAACACAATTATCCTTAGACAAAGCATCGCTGTTTTACCCCTAGTGGCAACAGCACATCCACAACCTTAGAGGTTGCTGTCACTCCCCCAGATTAAATGGAGACTGAACCCACTATCTAGCATAAATACTCCCTCTTGGAGATACAAGTAACTACTTGATCAGGGTAACCACAAGTACCGGAGAGCATGCTAGATCTTAAATAAACAATAGTATGATAACATGATGAACAATCTGATCACATTTCCACAATTTATCGCATCCCAACAAACACAACACCAATTACATCATATGGATCTCAATCATGTAATGCAGCTCATGAGATCATTGTATTGAAGTACATGGGAGAGAGAGTACCAACTAGCTACAGCCAAGAACCCGTAGTCCATGGGGGAACTACTCACAAACCATCATGGAGTCGAAGTGGAGGCGGTGGAGTCGATGGAGATGGCTCCGGGGGTCAATCCCCGTCCCGACAGGGTGCCGAAACAGGAACTTCTGACCCCCGAAACTTGTCTTCGATGGCGGCGGAGCTGCGGAACTTTTTGTGGAATATGACTGATTGTTTTAGGGTTTTCGCGTCGGGGGCAATATATAGGCGAAAGGGCGGCGGCTGGAGGTGTCCGTGGGCCCCACACCATGTCACCGCGCGGTCAAAGGGGAGACCGCGCCACCACATTGCAAAGCTTAGTTCTACTCGTCCTCGAGTAGGTAAAACGATAACAACAAAATAATTTCTGAGGTGACATGCTTCCAACATAATCTTGATCAAATAGTATTGCAAGGCTCATGTTATGAATGATGTGACTCAAGGCAATGGTCTATAGTTTGCTAACAGATAGATAAAGAGTAAACAACTGAATCATATAAGCAAAAACTTTTCATGAATAGTACTTTCAAGATAAGCATCAAAAAGCTTTGCATAAGAGTTAACTCATAAAGCAATAGATTCTAAGTAAAAGGCATTGAAGCAACACATAGGAAGATTTAAGTTTCAGCAATTGTTTTCAACTTTCAACATGTATATCTCATGGATAATTGTCAACACAAAGTAATATAATAAGTGCAATAAGCAAGCATATAAAATTGTTGCACACAAAGTTGACACAAGTGTTTGCTTCTGAGATAGAAAGAAATAGGTAAACTGACTCAACATAAAAGTAAAAGAAAGGCCCTTCGCAGAGGGAAGCAGGGATTAAATCATGTGCTAGAGCTTTTCAAGTTTCTGAAATCATATAGAGAGCATAAAAGTAAAGTTTTGAGAGGTGTTTGTTGTTGTCAACGAATGGTAGTGGGCACTCTAACCCCCTTGTCAACCAGACTTTCAAGAGCGGCTCCCATGAAGGACGTTATTTCTACCCAAGGGTAGATCATCCCTCTTCTCTTTTGTTTACACATGTACTTTATATTTGTGTGACACTCCTCCCAACCTTTGCTTACACAAGCCATGGCTAACCGAATCCTCGGGTGCCTTCCAACAATCACATACCATGGAGGAGTGTCTATTTTTGAATGATTAACTTTTTAAATTGCTTACTGATAAATCAGGGCAAAACATGTGAAGAGAATTAAAAGGAGAAAGTTGTAATTAATTGGGACTGGGCACCCCATTTGCCACTCTTTTTGCAAAATTATTAGATAAGCGGATGTATATGCCACTAGTCCATTGGTGAAAGTCTGTCAGGAGTAAATGACAAGGTTGATAGATAAAACACCACATACTTCCTCATGAGCTATTAAACATTGACACAAATAAGAGATAATAGCTTTTGAATAGTTTAAAGGTAGCACATGAAGTATTTACTTGGAATGGCAGGAAATACCACACAGTAGGTAGTTATGGTGGACACAAATGACATAGGTTTTGGCTCAAGGTTTTGGATGCACGAGAAGCATTCCCTCTCAGTACAGAGTTTAGGCTAGCAAGGTTGTTTGAAGCAAACACAGGATATCAACTGGTACAGCAAGACTTACATGAAAACAAATTGCAAGCATTATAAGACTCTACACCGTCTTCCTTGTTACTCAAACACTTTTACCAGAAAATATCTAGACCTTAGAGATACCAAACATGCAAACCAAATTTCAACAAGCTCTACGGTAGTTCTTCACTAATAGGCTTTAACTACATGATGCAAGAGCTTAAATATGATCTACTTGAGAGATCAAAACAATTGCCAAGTATCAAATTATCGAAGACAATGATCTACAAGAATAAGTATGTCTTTTCAATATACCATCTACCACATGCAGCATTTTCTGTTTCCAACCAAACACCAATCAATTTATTTCAACACAAAGCTCTCCAAATAATTCATCAATGAAACAAGAGAGTACTACTCTACAAGAACTAACAGCTCTGAACAAGAGATGCATGAAAAACAGGAGCTAAAAGTATTGCAGTAGCTAGACAAGAATATTCAACAAATATAAATGAAGAATACGAGTATTCATATGAAAAAGCGGAGCGTGTCTCTCTCCCACACAAGAATGCTAGGATCCAATTTATTCAGAAAATAAAAATAACAAAGCAAAAATAAAAGCACACAGACGCTCCAAGTAAAGCACATAAGATGTGAAAGAATTAAAATATAGTTTCACTAGAGATGACCTGATAAGTTGTTGATGAAGAAGGGGATGCCTTGGGCATCCCCAAGCTTAGACGCTTGAGTCTTCTTGAAATATGCTTGGGTGACCCACAGGGGCATCCCCAAGCTTAGGCTTTTCACTCTTCTGATCATATTGTATCATCCTCCTCTCTTGATCCTTGAAAACTTCCTTCACACCAAACTCAAAGTAATTCTCATTAGAGGGTTAGTGCATAATCAAAAATTACATGTTCTGCAAGGACACAATCATCACCAATACTTCTGGACATTAGCTACAGCCACTGATATTTTGTGGAGCAAAGAAATCCACTCAAACACAGTAAAAGAGAGAATGCAAAATAAAAGGCAGAATCTGTCAAAAACAGAACAGTCTGTAAAGACGGATTTTTTCGAGACACTTAAGTTCCTCAGATCAGAAAACTTAAAACTAATGAAAGTTGCGTACATATCTGAGGATCACGCATGAAGTTTTTCAGAATTTTTCATTTTTTACGGAATTAATACAGCTCAAAACGGTGGACAACAAAAATCTGTCCATGCGCAGAAATTCAAATCTAGCATCAACTTTCTATTAGAGACTTTACTTGGCACAACAATGGAAGAAAATAAAGATACAAAGGCCTAGCTACAGAAGTAACCAGTACCTTGACTCAAAAATAAAAGAAAAATTACAGAAATAAAACAATGGGTTGTCTCCCATAAGCGCTTTTCTTTATTGCCTTTTAGCTAGGCTTGATAGTTTTAATGATGCTCACATAAAAATAGAAAATGAAGCAAAAGGAGCATCAAGAAGCAAATTCAAAACACATTTAAGTCTAACCCACTTCCTATGCATAGGAATCTTGTACACAAATAAATTCATAAGGAACAAAGTGACAAGCATAGCAAGATAACACAAGAGTAACTTCAAAACTTTCAGCATATAGAGAGGTGTTTTAATACCATGAAAATTTCTACAGCCATATTTTCCTCTCTCATAATAATTTTCAGTAGCATCATGAATAAACTCAACAATATAACTATCACATAAAGCATGCTTTTCATGATCTACAAACACATATTTTTTGTCAAGCTCAAAAATAGGTGGATTAAAACTTTCAAACCCACTTTTAACCATTTTATAACAAGATGATTGATCAATCTCAAAAGATATGGGACTCCTAGATAAAGTCAAGACCTCTCCAATCCCATTTTCATTAGTAGTACAATTAATATTATCGAGTAACATAGGACCATCATCTAGAGCTTTATCATAAACATTTTCTAAGCAAAACTCTTTAGTACCATGCATTTCGAAGTTAGGCACAAATAAAGGATTATCATAAGATTTATCAAAATAGCATGGATTATCATAGATAACAGTAGCATAATTATTCTCACAAGTTTTACTCATAGGGAATATTTCAAGAGAATCCACAGGAACATAACATTTATCCTCCTTTGGTAAGCATGGAGGGCAATCAAATAGTGTAAGAGATAAAGAGTTACTCTCATTAGAAGGTTGGCATGGGTAGCTAATCCATTCTTCCTCCTTTTGTTTATCACTCTCCTCCTCTTTTTCATCTAATGAGCTTTCAGCTTCAGCATTTTCCTCTTCACAGGCTCCTGCAAATTGTGAGTACATTCTTGTGCATGAATGAGTCTCTCTTTATAATCAATGATATAAGAATTATTGCTGAAATTTTCTAGACAATAATCAAGGATAGCAGAGACCATATATTTAAGGTTATTACAAGCAATACAAGTTTCATAATTTTTAGCCATGAAGGATTCTATTTCAGAGGCTCCCATAAATAAAACAAATTGTTCTACTTCTTCAAATCCAAGATGAATATAGTTATTCCAATGATAGTTCACAATTAAAACTTCTTTACTAAAGCCACATTGGAATTTAAGATGTTTAGTATCCTGTTCAGAGCAACAATTTATATCATGGCGTTTAAGCAAAATTTTAGCAATTTGATCCAACTTTTCTAACACGCCTCTCATGACTTCGCCCTTTCTTGATTCTATATACTTCATATATAATTCTTTAACTTCCATAGAGGTTGTAGCATGTTCTTCCATAACAACAGTTTTTGTAGATTTTTCAGTTTTTAAATTTTTATGGATTTTCGGGTATATTAGAAAAATAAAACTAGACAAAAATAAACTAGACAAAAGTAAACTAAACAAAACACAACTAAACAGAAATAAACTAAGCACAATAAAACTAGACAAAAGTAAACTAGACAAGACAAAATAAAATAAAAACAGAGAGAGAGGTAGAGTGTACTCCCCAGGTGAACTTATGAGTAGAGCTATGCTCCCCGGCAACGGCGCCAGAAAATAGTCTTGATGACCCACAAGTATAGGGGATCGCAACAGTATTCAAGGGAAGTAAAACCCAAATTTATTGATTCGACACAAGGGGAGACAAAGAATACTTATAAGCCTTAACAGCGGAGTTGTCAATTCAGCTGCACCTAGAAAAGCACTAGTAACAGGGGTGATGTGGAAGCAGCAGTAATATGAGAGCAATGGCACCAGAAAATATTCCGGTGCGTAGTTGACGGTAGAGCAATGATGATGACAGATGGACCGGGCTTCCCAGCTATCTACACTAGTGGTAACTCTCCAAACAAATAACATGTGTTGGGTGAACAAATTACAGTTGGGCAATTGATAATTGTGAGGGCATGACAATGCATGCTATGATAAGATAAAGTTTACTGTAGTATTTAATTGGGCATTACAACATGATACACAGACCGCTATCCAGCATGCATCTGTGCCTAAATAATCCACCTTCAGGTTAGCATCCGCACCCCTTTCAGTATTAAGTTGCAAGCAACAGATTATTGCATTAAGTAAAGTGTGTAATGTAAGCAACACAATTATCCTTAGACAAAGCATCGTTGTTTTACCCCTAGTGGCAACAGCACATCCACAACCTTAGAGGTTGCTGTCACTCCCCCAGATTAAATGGAGACTGAACCCACTATCTAGCATAAATACTCCCTCTTGGAGATACAAGCAACTACTTGATCAGGGTAACCTCAAGTACCGGAGAGCATGCAAGATCTTAAATAAACAATAGTATGATAACATGATGAACAATCTGATCACAATTCCACAATTTATCGGATCCCAACAAACACAACACCAATTACATCATATGGATCTCAATCATGTAAGGCAGCTCATGAGATCATTGTATTGAAGTACATGGGAGAGAGAGTACCAACTAGCTACAGCCAAGAACCCGTAGTCCATGGGGGAACTACTCACAAACCATCATGGAGTCAAAGTGGAGGCGGTGGAGTCGATGGAGATGGCTCCGGGAGTCAATCCCCGTCCCGACAGGGTGCCGGAACAGGAACTTCTGACTCCCGAAACTTGTCTTCGATGGCGGCGGAGCTGCGGAACTTTTCGTGGAATATGACTGATTGTTTTAGGGTTTTCGCGTTGGGGGCAATATATAGGCGAAAGGGCGGCGGCCGGAGGCGTCCGTGGGCCACACACCACGTCACCGCGCGGTCAAAGGCGAGACCGCGCCACCACATGGTGTGGTTGGCTCGTGGCTCTCCTCCTTCTCCCCTTTGGACTCCGTGTACGTGTCGGGAAAATAGGAAGCTGGGCTTTTGTTTCGTCCAATTCCGAGAATATTTCCAGAACAACTTTTTGAAATACAAAAATAGCAGAAACAGGAACTGGCACTGTGGCATCTTGTTAATAGGTTAGTCCCAGAAAATCATAAAAAAGATATGAAGTGTATATAAAACATGTAGCAATTGGTATAATATAAGCATGGAACATCAGAAATTATAGATACGTTTTGGACGTATCAGCCTCCGACGCCGCCCTTTCGCTTATTTATTCCTCCCGTCTGGAAAACCCTAAATACCCGAGTCATATTCCACGAAAAGTTCCAGAGGCGCCGCCGTCGTCAACCCTAGCTCGGGAGGGTTCTGAAGCTCTTCCCGACACTCTGCCGGAGAGGGGAATCATCACCGGAGGGCTCTACATCGCCATGCCTGCCTCCGGAGTGATGCGTGAGTAGGTCATCCTTGGACTTCGGGTCCATAGTAGTAGCTAGATGGTTGTCTTTCCACTTTATGCTATCATGTTTATATCTTGTGAGCTGCCTAACATGATCAAGATCATCTTATTGTAATGCTACATGTTGTGTTTGCTGGGATCCGATGAATATTGAATACTATGATCAAGTTGATTATTAATCTATGTTACATGTTATTTATGATCTTGCATGCTTTCCGTTACTAGTAGATGCTTTGGCCAAGTAGATGCTTGTAACTCCAAGAGGGAGTATTTATGCTAGATAGTGGGTTCAGTCTCCAGTAATCTGGGCGAGTGACAGCAACGCCTAAGGTTGTGGATGTGTTGTTGCCACTAGGGATAACCTAACAATGCTATGTCCACGGTCATATGTACTTGTTACTTTACGCACATTACTTAATGTGATTATCCGTTGTTTGCAACTTAATACCAACGGGGAACACGGATGTCAACCTGAAGGTGGATTATTAGTCATAGATGCGGTTGGATAACGGTCTATGTATCTTGTCGTAATGCCCAAATAAATATCATGGTAGTCATCTTGTCATATATATGCATTGTCATGCGCTCACTATTTTATCAATTGTCCAGCTGTAATTTGTTTACCCAACATGTCATTTATCTTTATGGAGAGACACCACTAGTGAACTGTGGACCCCGGTCCATTTTTTACACTGATAAAATCACCAACTGCAATCATTGTTCTCTTTTACTTTCTGCAATTAAATACTGTTTTCCACACCATACGTTTAATCCTTTGTTTTCAGCAAGCCGGGAAGATTGACAACATTCCTGTTTCGTTGGGACAAAGTAGTTTGATTGTGTTGTGTGCAGATTCCACGTCAACAGTCCAGATCTCCTTCAACACCATTGTTTCTGGCGCCGTTGACAACCGTCTGAAGTGCTCCTACTCCTCCTGGATTCGATAACCTTGGTTTCATAACTGAGGGAAATTTGCTGCTGGACTACATCATACCTTCCTCTTGGGGTCTCCCAACGAACGTGTGCCTTCACGTCATCAATAGGCAGCTCACAAGATCTAAACATGATAGCACAAAGTGGAGAGACAACCATCTAGCTACTGCTATGGACCCGTAGTCCAAGGATGAACTACTCACGCATCACTCCGGAGGCAGGCATGGCGATGTAGAGCCCTCCGGTGATGATTCCCCTCTTCGGCAGGGTGCCGGGAAGAGCTTCAGAACCCTCCGAACTAGGGTTGACGACGGCGGCGCCTCTGGAACTTTTCGTGGAATATGACTCGGGTGTTTAGGGTTTTCTGGACTAGAGGATTATATAGGCGAAAGGGCGGCGACAGCGGGCACCCGAGGGGCCCACGCCACCCCTCGGCGCGGCCAGAGGTGGGCCCGCGCCCAGGGCTGGCGTGGCCGCCTCGTGGCTCGCCTCCGTCTCCCTTTTGGACTCCGTGGTCGTGTCGGTGAAATACTGGGGCACGTTGATTTTCGTGCAATTCCGAGAATATTTCCTTAACAGCTTTTCTGGAATACAAAAATAGCAGAAAACAGGAACTGCCACTGTGGCATCTTGTTAATAGGTTAGTCCCAGAAAATGTATAAAAATGCTATGAAGTGTATATAAAACATGTAGCAATTGGTATAATATCAACATGGAACATCAAAAATTATAGCCGGTTATCCAACTTTTTTCCGGTGTCAGGTATTGGTGATGACCGACGTGGTGTGGTATGGCAGGCCAGAAATCCTTTTATTTATTTTTCATTAAATTTACAAGTAATTTACGTAATTGTTGTATATTCGATATTTCATATTTAATATTTAGAGACCATATTCGAGAATTCGTTGAGACCATATTCGAAAATTCGTTTGTAGAGACTAGATTCGAGAATACACGCATAGAAATATGAATACATATTTAACTTAAAGTTCAAAGTTGATCCCAAATTAATATAGAGCTAGTTAAATAGGAAAGTCTGAACCACTAAATAACTATTACAACGATAAGTCTTGAATATGTTTTTACGGACACAAAATAACACAGTTCTACAATGGAATGTAAAGTTCACGGAAGGTACATAAAGGAGAAGCCGCTATTACAATGACAAGCTTTGGGAACGCTCTACTGCCTGATGGTGTTGAATTCACGCAAGTCATCGATTGTGAATATCCCCATGCCACCGCGCGGAAGATTACCGCTGGCGGACGCGTTGCCCGCCAGCGCTGTAAAACCTACCGCTGGTGTGCGCTTTTGTTGCCCGCCAGCGGTAACAGCCCTTAACGCTGGCGGACGGCCCGCCCGCCAGCGGTAGTTGTTACCACTGCGTAGTCATCGCTGGCGGGCGCCCGCCTGCCAGTGGTAGCACATTTCCGTCCGCCAGCGGTAGGGGTTTCCCTACTAGTGTGACATGAGAGATCGACCTCGCACATCGGAGGGTCTCGGTCTCTCGGACATGGTGGCATCCTAGTTGGACCTGACGGCGAGATTGCACGCCACCAGCACGGAGGTGAGTAGACGTGGCAGGACAGTTATGTGTGACAAGATAAAACAACGACGCAACATCGGCCACGAGGAGACAAGTGAAAATGAGCGTGTATAGTGCTGCTCCATCAGGTGCTACTACTTTTTACTAAACCTGATAGTTGCACGTCTCTGCCCTATCACCTATGCATACTGTCCATTCCATCAAAATTGGTGTTAAAACAATTTTTTTACAATAAAACACATCCAGTATTCACATTCTTGTCTTGAAGCCCTATCATTCTGGAAAGGGACACCCCCGGTTTGGCAGATTATTGTGTTTTGTACATAAAGTGCGCGGTTCGATTCATTTTATGTCTTCATGATCAATCAAAAATTAGATTACCTCATTTCAAAAAAAAATGTTATGATTGACCCTTTTTCATTGTCAACTCACGTTGTATTACATTGTTTCACAAAATCATGGCATGCATGAATGATTTTGAACCTTCTTGGAGACAGAAATCACATGGATTACCCACAACTTCAAGTTGCTAGCTAAAGATATGTTTGATGCTCCATTTGCTATAGCACAGAGAGACCGAGATCACAACAAGTAGATACTCGATGGAAAAGAAGTCATCATGCCGATAGTGCTTTTTCTGTCGTAGTACTAAAGGTAGCCATTTTAACAACAGCATATGAACCAACATAATTTCCCCAATCATAATACATGAGAGAAGGGGGAGGAATAACTTGTGGTGTCTAGTGAACTAAATTCAACAACACACACCAATGTGATAGTATTTTAGAATGAACTCACCCTACAAACACACTTGGTGGAAAACTTGATTTACACTCCAAGAGACGCTCTCCGGTTCATACAAACACTTGGAAAGAACCAAAGCTCTTGTATATAACCCTAGGAAGGGGTTTGTCACCTCTTATTCACGGTCTCTACCTCTAGGTTATTACATAATTAAGCTCACTTAGAGACAAATGTTGAAATGGAACTCAACACGAGCCAATATCTTGCTCAATGTCTGTCCTCGAGATTGATCTTCTGAACACAAATTCAGCATTTCGTTAAGTATATTTCTCAGTGTCTGCCCTCAAGAGTGACCTTCTCAACATCCATCTTCATAGTCAGTCGTCATCTGGCCTTCATGAACATCACCTTGAACGTAATAATACGAAGTATGGAAGCACTAGGTAGTGGCAAATTATGATGAAGATTATGTTAGTCAATATAATCAGATGTTGCTTGTACTAGGCATTAGCGTAATTGGCCCTGCTTGAGTTGATGTGCAATATTTAGAATATCACTACGGATGTTCACATCAGATGGTCTCCGGGAGCCCTTGTTAGCCAATTAACAAACATTGGTGTGCATGGTTCAACTTTTTGTGGAGTAGTAAACCACGTAAGGAGAGCAAAATGACAATCACATAATTAAGAGATGTTGAACGGTATCCTATTTGTTTGAAATTGTGAACCTTTTTGCCAATTCATCTAAGATAAATTACCACAAGTTAAAATAACCCACAACATACGCTCGACATAATATTTTAAGTGAAATAAATTTAAGCTAGATATGCTTGTTAAGACAAGGAGTATTGACCTAGTGAGAACCTTACGCATGGAGCTAGCTAATTATTGGCCCAACTTGCAAATATCCTACCTAAAAACATCTTTGTCATGCGACATCAGACAAATTGTGGCTGCTCACTTCTACTCTATATGAATGAACATTTATATAACAGTTGACTGTTACACATGCATTTTGTAAGACGGAGAATGAGTTTTTGTACTCATTGTTGATCATCGGTTGTATGGTTTGACTCATCGCACTGGATTACTCGCATAATACTTTAAAACAAACATCTAATGATATCAAATATGTGTCACACAACACACGCATATGTTCGACTTTTGAAACATCAACTAGGGAGTGTGCTCATAAAAGCTTGACTAGTCCATTAAAAAATTAAAAGGACTTATATTTAGAAACAAAGGGATTAGATGAGAAAATAACAATTAGCTAGTCCCTCCACTTATAATTATAAGATGTTTTAGCCCTTTTTTTTATTCACGCGTATCTGGACGTACTTTAGTGTGTAGGTTAACTCATTTATGTACTCCACATTGAAATATCTAAAACATTTTATAGTTTAGAATGAGGGATTAAATAAGAACAAATACCGGATAAAAATATTTCAACAACAATGACGATGAGTATGGTTGATTACGACCGATGAGGAGAAACCCTTAAATGCATATAGGATTTAACCGCGCAATAAATATTTTCAATAAGTAGAGGTATATTCCTCTTCCAAATAGGCAGCGGTATATTCTCTTTGCTCGGCTACAGTTTTGGCAAGACATTACGTTCACGATGTAGACGAATCTACTTCGTGATCGAGACGAATCAGTCTCACTATTGGAGCCACACAATTCATGGAAGCCGAAAGTGAAGGCAGTATATCCCCATTGAGATCATGGCACTTCATGCCCTCACATTAAGCGACGTGCTATCCAAAGATTCAGCTAGCACATGGTTCATCGAACCTGGACACACTTGAACCTAGACGCCTGATTTTACCACGTCCAAACCACGTCCAGGTCCATTCAAAAACAGAAGGAAAAATCCAGCGCTAGCCGAGGGTCCAAGCAATACAACATGCAATATTAGGGTTCTACAATTTCTATACCCTTGCCATCTTGTGACTCAAACTAAGACACGTCGTTCCATTGCTGGTGTGGGTCGTCGGGTACAGTATATAAAAACCAAGGTAGGCCACCTCTCTCTGCGTGGGTGCGATCCTGTCCATTTGGACGCATATATGCCGATAAGAAGGAGAGAGAAGAATGTAGACTTCTGGCAACCAACCTCACTGGAACTCGGCTGCACCAAAATATTAAAATGATACTTTGGGGTTTCGAAAAGTTCCAAGTTTTTTATGTCTATAAAGTTTCCGTAAAAAGTTCTATTTCGGGCTATAAAAAATTGTTATGCGTGACGTAGATGCTAGAGTGTTGTATATATTTTTCAGAATTCTTTAAGACTAGAAATACCGGAAAGTGCAAATGCGTCTAAACTCTATGGAACTTTTTAAAAAAATATATAAGATTGAAATTTCTATGTTTCGGAAAAATTGAATCAAAATCTAGGTGTAATAATGAAAATAAGTGTGCAAAATTCCAATGCAAACTTCTTATTATTTTAGGCTATACATAAATGGCACATTTTAAAAAATGTTAAATTCTAAAGAATGTGCACTATTTACCGACCGACATCAACCATCATTTTGTCTTGCACAAAATAGAATGAATCTCGGATTAGGTTTTTGTACACTTGTAGATCATATCGTTATATATATTCTAGGATATTTCTATTGAATTCTTTACAACATTACTTACAGTTTTTTATTTTTTTAATGACCTCTCTCGAGCTCGGTCTCGAAATAGTTTATGTTACTGACACGTCGATCTCTAGCATCCACGTGCATTTGTTGTTGCAATGTGTGCGACTTTCTCGCGTGAAGTTCTTCGTTGAAGTCGGACTATTTGGTATGGGCCGACATGACTTATGACGTCAGTTGTGGCGAGAGCTTAATCGTTGGTCGTTGAAGATGAAACCGGAGTCGTTGGTTCAAGCAGGAGTGACAACAATGACATTTGATATGAACCATGACTCGATCTTTTCTCCTCGGTGATATGTATGGGGCTTGTCCAGATCCAAACTCGGCTGGGCGCACTAGCGGTTCCAAGGCATGGCAAGGGGGTGCAAAGACACCTGGTGGAATATTTTTCCTCGTAAAATAATCACCACATATGCACCCCAAAAATACTTTTTATCTACTATGACACCCTCTAGACACCATGATTCCAAATGTTGTAGCTCCGCCACTGCTGGATGTGTCTAATATGAAGATGACATTTGTGTTTTGTAAATGTTGTTCATTGTTTACGCGCTGATAAATCTGTCATTTCTCTTATACCTTTTAATAAAATGAGTAAAAATTGCCGTCTTGTAACAAGAAAAAAATGGTACGCTCCTTGCACGCCTCGCCAGGATTTTCTGTTTGCTCGCTGTTCCCCTGCACCGCGACAAGCAGGTGATGCGCTCGCGATTGCACTACTTTTCTGCGCGATTTCGGCGCGTTCCCTCCCGAGGAAACAAAACCAGGCGCGCGCACGCAATTCCACTAGCTTCTACCACTCCACCGTGTACGTAGCAGTATCGGAAACGCCCACGAGTTAATGCAAAAATCGACGTTTGATCTTGGTCGCTTTTGACTTTGTGCTAGCAACACGGAGTACGCCCACTGGTTTTGCTTTTTCTTTCTCGTGGCAAGAGCTTGGAGTTTGGCGGCGAATCGATGCTACTCTGTTCGCTGGAGGCCAGGTTCTGTGGTGGTGCCTCCAATTCTACCTTGGTTGTTCTTCAATGCCGCTATGGTCGCGGGAACGAAGAAGGCGAGGCTCTCTCGGTGGCTCCACGGGGAGATTGGAAGACTGCTGACTACGGAGTTCATCAACGGCGGCAAGATTCTACCGCTGTTACCCTTGGCCAAAGTGGCTACTCCGTACCATGGCAGAGCCATGGTTTCTTCAACCTCCAGGCCGGTGTGCCAGTGCGGAGGCCCTACTTCAGTTCCGCGGTGGCGCTCTTCGCCACTCCATCTCCAAGTGGTTTCGTCCCCGGCGATGGTGTTGGTGGTCGCTGCGTCGAGCTGCTCGTGCGCGGTAGAGAAGGACCCGATTGCATTCCTATTGTCTTCGTGCAGGTCTTTTTTGTAAAATCCAAGGACTTGGTTGTAATTTTCCTGTTTATTTTGGTCCTTGCTGTAATTTGTATGCCCACCGCTTAATGCAGTCTGGACCCTTCGGGGTCCTTCTCCTTGTTCAAAAAAAAAAAAAATCAAAGCAAAGCAAAGATAGCTACTACTAGCAGTACGTACCTCCCCAAAAGATATGCGGCGATGTTTTTCCCTGCAGAACAGCTGATCGTATCGATGTAGAATAATGAAAACATTGTAGTCAACTTGCACACCACCACTTCCGCGGTATAGTGTGTGTTAACCGCACTACGATAGTTTGATGCCGCTCTATTCCTTCCGGAACGTAGCGTTGCTAAATCACCACTCGATAGCACGAGACTGACACTGTAGCCATCAGCTCACTCTACAGCTACACACTTCTTCTTTTCTAGTCTTCTCGTTAAGAAATTTATTAAGCCACTCCAGGTATGCTCTGTGACTCTGTGCACAATTTGCTTGGTAGTTTGCTTAATTTGGAGCAGAGTTGGACTGTGAGCACTTATAATCACTATGGGTAACTACTGCGGTTGCACGACACACTGTAAGAGCATCTCTAGCAGAGCCTGCAAAACTGGTCAAACCCGCAAAAAACCGGAGTTTGCAGTTTCTGTTGTCAAAAAATGCCCCGAACAGAGCCTGCAAAATTGGTGGAAACCTTAAACGTTTTGAGGGGGCCTGCAAATCCAACCCTCCGACCCTTGTATCTACTGATTTGAGGCAAAAATATAAGGGTGCCTGCAAACCGGTCAACGCTACACGACAAAGAGAAATCGGTGGTGCGCTGCTGCTTCGCCACCGGAACTCGCCGGAATTTCACCGCAATCGGCTGAAACTTGCCAGAATCTCATCGGAAGCTCGTGCAAAAGAACACTGTCAGCTGCCGCTTCGCCACCGGCCTTCCAAACGTCAAGGTCGACTGACGGTGGAGCTCGCGGGAGCACGCGAGGACCGTCGGCGCCAGCGCCGGCGAGGACCACATCAGCGCCGGCTCTGGGCTCCGTCCGCCTCCGAGCACTGGCTCTGTACGCCGCCGAGCACGGACTCCGTCCGTTGCCGAGCACGGGCTCTGTCCGCCGCTGACCATCGCGCCGCCAACCGTCAGCTTCGTCCGCCGCCAAGCGCGGGCTCTGTCCGCGCCGAGCACGGGGCTGCCTGCCTGCCGAGCTAGCTAGCTTGTACTAGCTAGTACGTTCTCGATCGATCGATTGATAGGTGGTGGTAGCTAGTACCAGCGCAGCAGCGGCGGCGGTGATTTTGGGATTGGATTTGACGAAAAGACGAAGCAAGAAGAAAGAGGAATATTCTACAGCATATTCTATTTTGCGGTTCTATTTTGCGGGTTCTGCTCCGCCGCGCCGTGTTTTGAGCCAAAAAACACGAGTTGCGCGACCTGCAAAACTTTTTTGCGGGTTCGCATTTTGCGGGTTCTGCTAGAGATGCTCTAAGGGGCTGCTTGGATCACGCCCAAGCCAGCCCTGCCAAAATTGGCACGCCAAATATTTGGCGGAGGATTTTGCCGGCTGGATCTTGCCAACGGGCGGGCGTAGAAATTGCACTGGGCAACCAAAATTTTGGCGTGGCTCAGTTTCTTTGGCGCTGATCCAAACAGATCCCACAGTAGCAGTTAACGACCAAAAAATTGGTTTGGCCAGCCGCGGCTGCAATCCAAACAGCCCCTAAATCTCACCGTCTTTGGCTGCCTCTACGAGTCTGTACGTATTCACCACGTACACGCATGCAGCTCCCACTCCCACTCCCAAACGAGGCAGAAAATTGTAATCTAAAGAAAGTGATAGATAATTGATAATAGAACAAAATATCCCGAGTCCACGCATTTACGCTGGCCTGTAGCGTCAGGATTCAGAGCTGCCGCCCTTGTTACACGCCTCGGTGTGCACATCTCCAGATTAGTGTTGCATACCTTGGAGAATTCGATTTCTCTGAGGAGCGGCGACGCTAGCTTCTTGAGAATGCTGGCACAGAAACGGCGCATCTTGCCAACGCATCCTCTTCCTCTCCAACGAGTGTGGCTCGTTGCTCTGCCTGAAACCGCACTCCTTGCATCTGCTCATCCGGCCCGTAGAAAGAGACCAGAGACTGTACAGAGCCCTCCAAACTCAGCCCATCACGATCCACTGACGTCTCCTGGACAAGGCCCATCGGTCACCTCCTCGCCCAGGCCCAAGTCTTTGTTGCTCAAAACAGTCGGCCCACTAACTCCTCCAGGGAGGGAAATTTGATTGTTGTCTTGACTTGATCTACCGCGGTAGTTTTCTGGGCCAAAGGCATACGGTCCGTGGTACCCTGGTTTCCACTGGTCCGACAAAGCGAAACTCATTAGGTCCGTACCTATATCTTTAAAGTGAAATTCAGATTCAGCGGAAGCTTTGTGCCTCAGGTGTAGTTTCTTGCGCTGACTAATGAGCCATTCATCACCTTGGTCTTCATCGATGCTAAACCTCATTAGCTTAAGCGCATTTGCGTTCAGAACAAATAACTTGGCGAACGTAACCTCAGGCGGAGTGCCTCAGTAGTTGGTCAAGGTAATTTCTGTGAGATGGCGATCGAGGCATTCGATGGGATTATTTGTGCCATATTGCAGCTTTTTTTTCCTTGTCGGCCCTCTCCATGTCTGCGAAAGAAGAGAACGAGTTAAGTATAGTGTCTACGTCAAAAAAAAAAGTGCAGCCGAGTAAGGGAAAAATAACATCAACTAGTTATCTTTACGTGTATCAGTGTCTATAAATGCGGTTGTAAACACTACATTGTATTTGTAAACTCGGAAGTAGTCAGGAAAACTATACAAGAAGGACAGAGCGGTTAAAAACCAAGTCGGCACATGAAATGAGGTAAGCAATATTAAATGCACTCCTTAAAAACAGACGTCGATGAATCTTAATTCAGCGCATGCAGAGAATTTCGCCATATTTAGTAGCTTTTGAGTGGCAGCAGAAACAAAAAAATCGTAATGTGATGTTTATCGATTTTTAGGCTTTCTAAAACAATGTTGGCTTAGGTTCGCTTGTGTCGTACTCTGGACAAGGGTTGCTCCGGAGCATACGCGAGTCGGCTTCAACTCTGCTGAGTTAGAGGGAGTAGGAGAGACAATGGTGTGAGAGAGTAGTTTTTGTGTGAGTTTGGAGTTGGAGTTTAGCTGATCCCGCTATTCGCACTAGGATTCATTTTTCTTGTAATTGCTTTGCTCTTCTTCTATAAAGCTAAGGTATGTCAAAGGCATACTCATTAAAAAAAGAACGCTGCTGAGTTAGACAGCTGAGGCGATCTGAAAGCTAAAGCCGACTGGAGGGAGCCGGCGAGATCGAAAAGTGGCCGCCATGCATAGTTTCGAGAAAACAAAGTACTACAGTTGAAAAGGATCATGTCTACTGCAATATGTTTTGGTGGTCCATAATAAAGTACGTGTGATGGCAGCTACAACTGTAGATCAGAAGCTAATGGATCACAAGAACATTTACCCTACAACAGAATGTGATGACCACGAACAGGCACAAAGTGATGATCCAATTCTCGAAACATAAAGTGATGGCAAGACTTTTAATCCTGCAACGCAGACGCCTCTCCTCTCTAATCATGTGTCTGTTCAGCTTCATATGCTTCTTTAGCCTTCTTGATGAGGTCGGTCAGTCCTTTTTTATGCTTGGTCTTCAAATCATAGAGAAACACCGTTTTATCATAAAGCATCAAAATTTCTCCCTTAATGATGCGAATATTTTCAAATTTTGGGGCATCAGTGACCAACTTTGCTAGCTCATTTGGTAAAAATATCTAAAACAAACGGACTTTGGTTAGTCATACAAATGAAAGATTCCATTAACTGCACAAAGGAATTTCTTATAATATTATAGTTTACCTTGTTAGGATTGCGAAATACAATTTTCTCTTTAGGGTAACATATCATCTTCAGAGCTGTTGCAAGTTTCAGTATCTCCCAGCCCTCAGAATTAATTGATGACACCTCCTCAAATAAGACACTAGCAATTCGCCAGCTCTTATAAAGTTTCTTCAATGAACACTCACAATCATACAAGATATATGCTTTCTCAATAATACACTGATTAACCTGGATAGAAAGAGCATTGCTCCATTAGTGTTAGCAATGAGGACAAATTATTGCACTCGAAGTTTGGTCAGCAACAGGTGCACAAACTTTGGATAAAGTGTCCAACGCCAGTGATATAAAGTACTAGTAGCATTTAATATCATACAAACGAGAAGACAAAGTGGTGACCTCACCATCTCCGGTTTGACATCAAAGCCATAACGATCTAGGAGCATTTTCAGCCCTTGACTAGTCTGGAGACCGTCCTCCTCAGATAGCTTTGACTTTTCTTCAGGCACTAAACTATGCATTAGGTATCTCAGGCCATGCATCATCTCCATCACAGGTTCATCACACAGGCAGGGTATTCCCTGAAAAAAAAGCCACAGAAAAAATGGTGCTAAAAATTGTTCACGGACAGAAGGGAAAAAAGGGAGCTTACGCTTACCAATCTTCCTTCAATGACTATTTTATATTCAGGCTTTCCGACAGCCAACTTCTGCCCAGATTGGCGCCACTTCAGGAGCATCTTAGTAAGCCGCTTGTGAAGACCAGTATCAGGGTTAATAGCATCAGACTTGTCCTTAAAAACTTGAAACTCCTTAAGCCAAATGGCCTGATGAAGAAATTAACAAGTACACGCTTGTCAAACAGGAGAAAAGAACAACATATGTCTATCAATCATGCCAGGATAAGTTGCATCTCAATTGTAAAGATATTTATGGGCCTGTCTGGTTGGTCTACCAAGGTTGCCAGCATTTTCCATACCTATTAAGTTATTAGCCAAAACATGCATGACGTTACCAAGCAAAATTGGCACTACACTTTGCCACACACCCAAGGCAGTCTTGCAAAACTTTCTTAGTAACATCTGCGACCTAGGTTGTAGGAAAAAAATCTTCCCACATCTGCGGGTGTGAACCAAACACGTATAACTTGCCGCATGCAATGGGTTAGTATACCAACCAAACTGGTGCCCTGTTTATACTTTTTTATCAAAAACAATGAAATCTAATTCAGAATAAAATCCTGTGCCGACGTAATGCAATATACATTTAGAGCCATGATGGTTTCTTAGGTGGTACCGTGGTAGTACTATGTATGGGCTGCATCAAAAAGTTAGTAGTTACACATTTCAGCATGTCGAGTAAACGAATGAGCTTGTGTGTTAATATTGCTCTCCTTGATGCCAAAAAAAGTAAAAATTGCAATCATGCAATGCAAGTTCTGTTGAGTTTGTGATAGCAGTATAAGAAATTAGTCATTACACTAAAAAGCGAAAAAAGGTGGAGCTTACATGATGTGCCGTATATGGCGTGACAAAGTTTGCCCATATGTTCTGCAGGAGACAAAAAGAACCCATTAAAACTAGGTCAGTGACAAACATGACAAGTGTAACTAAGCACATCAGTAATGAAGAATAATGCAAGCACCTCCATGGCATCTGGTTCATAGAGGTTGACCCCATCAGCATAAAAAATTGCGAAGCCAGACGGCGTCTCAAACAGCACCATTATGAGCCCATAATACCCCAGATTGTCAGCTGCCAATACACAAGTCAAGCAAACTCAAGAAAAGACGGGTTAACAATAAAATAAAAATTTATGTACACTAGTCACGCATTCATACATCAAATACTAGTTCAAGCCCTGAGTCCTACACATAAGGGCTGGCCGACCCACCACTAGTTGTGTAAATGAGCCAAGTTCCAGCGCATACATTCCAGCTCGGCTCGAGCTCAATTTACCATGGGAGCCCGAAGTTCGGTTCGAGCTTTAATCGAAGCTCAAGCTTGGTGACAAGGCTCGTTAATTTTTATTTTTAAATCGCCATTGCATGCGATACTGCCGAAGAAAGACACCGGCCAATCTGCCTCCTACTGCCTTCAACTTATAGCTAGTGGTACTAAAAGCAGTATATGTTATTTGCCTGCACATGCGTGTACATAGCACTACTGCACATAGACAAGGCAAAGTTGCCAGCCATTTTCTCCAACATTTAAAGGGCATAACTTGCATTGACATTAGGTGGCATAAATTGGAATTGTTCCACTTTCTCTTTTCAAAAGGAACAAATAGGTTGCCTTACTCATGGAATCTGTGGTCCATTGTGGAGTTCAGTTACCAAAAAGGCAGAGATATATTTTAACCTCTCACTTATGTCTTTCTTCTAAGTAATGAACTGCTAATAATAATAAAACAAATCAGGTTGCAGGAGTTGGGATAAATGCGGCCTCATGTGAACAACTGACAACTGTTTTCCGAATGAAGTTTCTTTTCGCTGCCTGACTTGCTTTCACCCTCAAGACTCGCCCAGAACTATGTTACTACCAAGATTGAAACAACTGGTGAAGTATGTAGACCTTGTCTTAAGTAAAAATATGAACTGCAAGCCAAATATCAGTTCCTGATCCCTATTCCTCCGGCATTATCCAAACAAAATTTGGTGTGGCAGGGATTGATCCCTGTGGGGAGCGGATGACAGCAGGTGTGTGTAATAACCAAACAAGGCCTAACTATCTAAGAACCCGCCCACAACTTAGGGCCCGTTCGGTTTGACTGGGATTAACATGGATCGGGAGGTATTGACAAGGAATTGAACTCCATGCCGACTTAGGGTTTCGTTTCGGCATGCGGGGATTAAGTGGAGGGTCGGGCGGTGACTCACCTACACTGACCAACGAATTCGCCGGAGGAGAAGACCGACGTCGCTTTCGGCCTCGTTGCCCCGTCGAGGTCGAGGCCGAATTCGCCGGAGGAGAAGGACGCCGCCGTCGCTGTCCTCTCCTTAGCCCCATCCCATTCCCAGTCAACTCCTGATTGTGAGATGTGAGAGGTTTTCTTTTGTTTTTTTTTTTTTTTTTTTTTTTTGAATTTTTCATACTTGTATTCATACTAGAAGGAACCAGTACAAGGTCGGATTACAAGCAAGAAAAAAAGGAGAGTACAGAGAGCTGACACTGCAGCACCACGCCGTCGTCGCCTCGCCGAACTCCAGCCGGAGCTCGCCACCATGGAGCAGAAGGGTTCCTAGCCCGAAGGCGTTGCTGAGCCGCGTCATCCACCAGCTCCAGCGAGCTGGATCTGAGACGGTTGTACCACATCGGCCGGGGCCGTGGCCCCAAACTTCAACTGCTCCGGATCCCGGCCTGCGCCGCAGATCCACCACCCACACGCCGCACCACCACGCCGCAGTCGCCTCGCACCTCCACCACCAGCTCCGGCCTTGCACACACACTCCACCAGCCTGCCACCGGCGCCGGAAGAAACGGCGGCAGGACAAGGTCGCACCTGCGGCTCGAGGACGCCGTCGAGGACGACGCCATGGAGGGGGAACCGCAGGGCTGCAAAAGGACGACGCCGGCCACCCCGCCTCCGCCGCGCCGTCCCAAAGCCCCCTATTTACACGCCGGAGCGCCGATCTGGGGATTCCCCACCCTCCCGCCGCCGGAGCGGCCGGCGGAGGGAGGGGAATCCCGCAGATACGCCGGCGGCCGCGGACGAAACCAAGATCGCCTTCGAATCGCCTCAGAGCACTGTAGCAAGGGGAGGGTTCCAGAAATAGGTGTTGTGTTATAGAGGTTTTCTTTTGTTGAGAAAGTGAGATGTGAGAGGTTTGTGGCGGCGTGGGGAAATCTAAACCCGGAGACCCAAGGGGCCTCGTGTGTTTATAAATTAAACGAAGAGATACAGCATGGTTTTTTTTAATGATGGTGTACTTCCTTGTCTTTTTTTTTTTTTTTTGATTTTTCACCATGTATATTCAACAGAAAACCACATACACAGTACACGGTAGAAATATAGGAAAGCAATACGTAGAGGAAACGGAACAAGCATCGAGAACAACTACGTCACCGGCGTCGGAGACGAAGACCACCAGCCGCCACCTTGCCGCTGCCAGGGAGAACTTTTCCCTATGAAAGACGCTGCCTAGCCCGTTGTCTGCCCGGCAGCTAGCCCACTGCTTAAAACCCATGTATCTGCTATACATGTACACCTCGGCCACGCTTGAGTCTTGACACACCATGGCACCACCGGCCGCAACCATGGAGTCCACTGCCAGAAACTTCTGCAGGTTCCGGTGGCCGCTCCTGCTCTTGTGGTTCTGCTGCCTCCTCCTCTCTCCGGCCGGTGGCCATCACTCACTTGCCCGGGTTCGACGGTCCCCTGCCATTCCCCTCGAAACCGGGTATGGGCTGCATATGCCTGCATATGATCTCAATTTCCTCTTAAAGCAGATTGCTCAATTTGTCCAGTTTTCGTTGATAGTAACATAATCTGTGGACTGTGGTGCGCGCGAGGCATGGCTGCAGGTACGTGGAGGTGGACGAGAGCAATGGAGTGCACCTTTTCTACTACTTCGTTCAGTCGGAGAAGGACCCTGCGAGAGACCCGCTTGTGTTGTGGATGTAGGGCGGACCAGGCTGCTCAGGCCTCTCAGGCCTCGCCTACGAGATGGGTAATTTTTTTGTAAGGGTAAATATAGTAATTGACTAGCTACTGCAGTTAACTTGCTTCGAAAGATGTAAGTACAAATAGATGTGACTTTAGCCGGTTGATGATGTCGTCATTGAGTAGTGGTTGGCAATAGAACCGGGCGTTGATGGAGTTCACATCTTTGTTGAGGACTACTGCAATCTCATTGTGAATACGCTCCCAGCTATCTCTCATATTTCCATCCTTGTCATTCTTCAAGCATTTATCTCACGTGAGGATGGTCTTGTCTTCGCCCATCATATGATTCGCACGTACGAACGACCACATTTGATGGAGGACGAAGTAGCCTCCCATGTTGCTATCTTTTGCTTGCCGCGTGCACTTGAAATTGGTTCTATGTTTAAAGCAAATCATTCCATACTTGTTTTTATTCACCTGATATCGGTCGATGACGCCATCGTGGGTGTTGTTAGCTTGATCCAGAGTGGTCTTGATATTAGGTTGTGTTTGGATGTAGAAAAGATTGCTTGGAATTGAATTGGACTTTAATGAAGCTTTATGGCAACATGAGCATTTGTCGATCTGCCCGAGACCGGAAAATCAGATGACTGCGTTCCGCGATGCGCTATTGTTGTGCGAGCTCAAGGACTTGGGCTTCAGCGGCTTGCCGTTTACTTATGATAATCGGCGTTCAGGACGTGCCAATGTCAAGGTCAGGTTGGACCGTGCACTTGCGGATGATAGGTGGCGGGACATTTTCTCTGATGCATCCGTAGTGCATCTAGTGTCGCCTTGCTCTGACCACTGCCCGGTGGTGGTCAAGCTTGCACGGGAATGCAGTCCTAGGCCAATACAAAAATGCAAGCGGTATGAGATTATGTGGGAACGGGAGCATGCCCTGCCAGAGGTGGTGGCCAATGCGTGGCATGATCAAGGAACCAAAGGTGATCTTGGTGAAGTTAACGCTGCCTTGAGGAAGATAATGGAGGTACTCCATAGTTGGGGGAGCCGAAAGTTTGGGAACGTCACACGGGAATTATCGCGCTTGCGATCAAAATTGGCAAGGGTCTATGAGGAGAATGCAGCAATGCATGAAATACGTACTACTCTCGATAATATGAATGAGTTGCTATATAGGGAGGAAATGATGTGGCTGCAGCGTTCGCGAATTGCGTGGTTGAAGGAGGGAGATCGAAATACTAAATTATTCCATCGAAAGGCTGTGTGGCGTGCAAGGAAAAATCGCATTGCTAGCCTGAAGGACCAAGATGGTGTGGTGCAAGATACACCTAGTAATATGGAGCGTATGGCTACGTCCTATTTCCAGTCAGTCTATACACGTGACCCATCTATTCAAACCAGCCCAGTGGTCGGCTTGGTTAGGGAGTCTATCTCAGCTGAGACTAATGAAGGTTTGTGCAAGCCGTTTACAGTGGAGGAGGTCTCAGATGCTTTGTTTCAGATTGGGCCTCTCAAGGCGCCAGGTCCAGATGGCCTCCCGGCTCGGTTTTACCAGAGGAATTGGGATGTTCTAAAGTAGGAAATCATACATGGTATATTAAAATTCTTTGATACAGGACAAATGCCGGAGGGCATTAATGATACATCTATTGTTTTGATTCCGAAGGTGGATCATCCACAAGAGCTAAAGGATTTTCGACCAATAAGTCTATGCAATGTGTTATACAAAATTATATCAAAGTGTTTGGTTAATCGCCTTAGGCCTATTCTTGGTGATGTGGTGTCAGAAAATCAGAGTGCCTTTGTGCCTGATCGTCTTATAACGGATAATGCTTTATTGGCTTTTGAGTGCTTGCACTATATGGAGCATGGGACAAATGCACAGAACCCTTTCTGTGCCTTGTTGGGGGGCTACCCCCAGGTAAGGTCAAGGCTTGGCATAAGTAAAGCTTAAAGGTGTGCCGAGGTACAGAAAGGTCCGACCTGTTTAGGCCTTGGAGTGTCCGAGCTCAATCTTGACCCGAAGAGTATCATGTCCGACCTATCTTGGGACCGTGGTGTCCGAGGTCATCTCAAGGGCGAGAGCCGGAGTTCATTGCCGAGGTCCATAAGCCGACCTCCGTTAAGCAGCATCGCCGGGCTATTAGTATGTTCAAGGAAGACACTAGAGGAAAGGAGATCCGAGGTGTCTTCTGCTCACGGCCCGAGGCATGTCAGAGGTAACATGGGTGTTGCAGAGCCCAAGGACCGAGGTAAGGAGCCTGACACATCCGTGCTGGGCTAGCCAAGGCATGAAGTCGTAGGTCGGGCAGGAGTCAATGCTCCTGTCACCTCCTGCCTGACACAAGAGGGTCTGACACACGCGGCGCCTGGCAGAGGCATGCTCCGGATTACACGGGGCTGCATGCCTCTGACCTCTGACACCGGAGGTACCAGGGAAAAGGCTACGAGGTAGCTCGGCGTGGCTACGTCCTGTCTCTGTCAGAGGAGACATCCTAGCTCTACCGTTATGCAGCAGGAGATGGGCAGGTAACGTCCTGTCCCTGACAGGAGTGGCATGATGACTCCTCAGTGGCATGTCTACAGTGTTTAGCAAGTTAGGCAAGGGGCACAACCGTAATCCGGCTAGGCTATATATAGAGCACCACCCCCTCCTGCATGAGGGATCCCTGGAGCCATCCCCCGATCGATCACACAAGCGAAGCAGAAACACCTCGGACTCCCGGAGAGACCTCGGATCTAGCTCGGAGCTCCTTCTCCCCCCTTGTAGCTTCATCTTCCACCTCAAGTTCTCACCATTGTAGCATCACACAGCTCGAGGAGCAGCTTGTACTTGTCACCTTGAGTTATACACCAACTAGGGTAGTGCTGCAGTAGGGGTGTTACCTCCACACGAGGGCCCCGAAGCAGGGTACATCGTGTTGTGCTTTGCGTTCTTGGTTTCTTGGTTTCTTGTGTGTTCTTCCCCGCGTGCTTCTTAGCGCGCAAACCCTCCCCGGATTCCCCCAACGACCATTCGGCCCCATCTTAGCCATACCTATGGCATCTGCCGTGACCCCACCACGACAGTTGGCGCCCACCGTGGGGCAGTTTGAGGCGTTGGAGGAGTTTTCATCCGGACGGGCTCAGGCAAGCGTGTTCTTTCGGGCTTATTGCCAAGATCGGCGAGTTCACCTTCGTCAGCGACAATGCGGGGTGCTTCGCCGGCAAGCCCTTCCCCGAGCATGGCTTCACCATGATGCTTGGCAGCTTCGTCACCTATGTTGCTGTCGAGGTTGTTCGCGAGTACCCGGAGTAGGTGCTCGTGGACGACGAGACTCCTCTCCTTGCGGCTCTAGGTCGGCGTATCACTCGCCCCCAGAGCTGCGTGGAGGTGATGATGACCGGTCCGGTTGACGCCGCTGGCAAAGCAGATGCCAGCAAGTCCAAGCCTGCCGAGGTTATTGCTAAGGTGAGATCTGCAAAACCCATGCTAGAGAAAGAGTTGCCTGGTACCCCCGTGGTGCAGAGCCGAGGTACGACCCTAGTAGAAATAGCAGAGACCCTGGCGGACCCAGTAGATCCAGGAGCAGATGTAGTAGTAACTGCGGCCGGGCTAGAGGCAAAGCGTGTCCTGTTGCAAAGGGAGGCTGTAGCAGTGATGGCAGCTAGAAATGAGTTCAATAGAGATCTGCGTGAGTACAACGCTGCAAATGGCTTCACCCCGGTAGCAGCTGATACCAATAAGGGAGCCGAGGTGCGGCAGAGAGGTAAAGGGCTCAATGATGAGATGAACAGGGAGGCTCGACCTACCACCTCGGCTAGGAGTGAGAGTCGCGTGTCGACGGGAAGGCCGGTGTATAGTTCCCCAGCTAAGAACCTTAGAGCTGCCGAGGCAGGCAGGGCCGAGCTATCCGGGTTGACTGGAGATGCATGGCGTGCGCAGCAGAAGCGAGTCAATGAGTTAGTATATGTAGCTAACCAGCAGAATGAGGCTCTCCGCAGAGCATATGCCGGAGCTGGTGATTCGCAGGTTGTTTATTCAGCTAGGCCAGTTAGTCAGGGGTCCAAGGGGCAAGCCTCGTCTCCACTCGTCGGAGGAGCCGATCGAGCCCGGAGTGTCACCTCGGGTCAGAACAAGCAGCTGCAGATGCAGATGTATGATCCAGTGTTAGACGGAAAGCAGAAGGAGGGCCAGGGCAATGCTAGCCGAGCTAAGGGAAACCCCGGCCAGGTAATGCAAGCCGAGCTAAGGGCAACTCCGGTCAGGAAAATCAGAATGGCGGGCAAGCAGCATCGGCTGGCCGAGGTAAACCACCTCCGCCCCCGAAGCATCAGCAACAACCTCGGCCACAGCAGCAGTATCAGCCAGAGCAGGAGTATGTTCAGCAACCTCAGAACGTCGGTCAAGGCGATGACCGATATGATGATGGAGACTCGGCCATGGCGCGGCCGGATACCACAGAGTGGATGGGGCGTTGGGACCTCGGATAGGAGCTCGGATGTTAGCTCCGGATGATGTTCGTAACAAGCTAGATAGAATCTTCTTGTCCGAGCAGTTGGAGGAGGAAGGCCCTCCTGGTCCGCATGTTTTGGACCTCGGATCATGAGGGAACCACCACCGCCAGTATCTCAATTCCAGTTAGGTCGGAACACCAAGCCATACAAAGGGAGCACCAAGCCTCAAGATTGGTTGACAGATTATGTATCCTCGGTGCACATTGCGGGGGGCAATCGCCGATGGGCGGTCCGGTATCTCCCGCACATGTTGGAAGGTCCAGCTCGGATCTGGCTGAATAATTTGCCGGAGTATAGTATCAACTCCTGGATAGACTTGGAGCTGGCGTTTAACAGCAACTTTGCTAGTACATACAAGAGGCCAAACCGACCTCAGCTCCTGGCAGCATGTAAGCAAGATGATCATGAAACTGACAGAGAGTTCTTAACTCGGTGGAGCAATGTTAGGAATTCCTGTGAAGGAGTTGTAGAGGCACAGGCCATTTCCTGGTTTGCAGACGGTTGCCGACATGGCAGCATGCTGTGGCAGAGGCTTCAAAGAGATATGCCGAAGTCTCTGGCAGAGACAATCCGGATTGCAGATTCCTACGCTCTTGGTGACCCGATGCAGCCAGCAGTAGAGACACTGGCACGTAGCAGAAGGAGGGAGCCAATAAACAACCGGCTCGGACCAAGGGTAATGACCGCCAAGAGTTCGGACTCAAGAGAAGGGAGCCAGACTATCCATACACCTCGAACCAAGTTGCAGCGGTGAACCCGGATCAGCCCGGAGCTGGAGGTGTCCAGAGGCCGAAAACCAATGGTCCGGCATTTAGTCCGAACCCGGAGCCACCCTTGACTTATGAATCAATGCTAGATGGTCCTTGCCGTTACCATACGACTGACCCGCGTAAGCCAGCCAACCATTCAACCCGGCAGTGCAGCTGGAACCACAGAATCAGAGAAGAAGGGGCAAAGGCCGGAGGAAACAGAGGAGGACCACCTCAGAGATTTCAGCCGAGGCCCAACCCGAATCTGTCCGGAGCAAATGTTACCCCGATAACCACTGCACCTCCTCCGAGGCCTGCAGCAGCAAGGCCAGTGAATGTCCAAGGTAATAACAACAATAGTGGTGCCGGACCAAGTCAGCAGTATGGATACCCGGAAATGACTATAGAGAGGCTCATGCGAGCTATGTGGTCTTTGTGACCGAACCAACTGACAAGAAGAGTGTGCAGAGGCGTGCCATGGAGGTGAATGCAGTAATGCCGGTGGTGCCGACCTACATGAACTGGTCTGAACATGAGATAACTTGGAGCAGGAAAGATACACCTCGGATCATGCCAAGCCCTGGAAGGTATGCCCTGGTGGTAGATCCGACGTTGTGTGGGCCTACGAACAATGTGAGGTTCACCCGAGTTCTGGTAGACAATGGCAGTGCCATCAACATTATGTACCGAGACACAATGGTGAAGTTGGGCATATCGCCGAACTCGTTGATGCCGAGCAGCTGTACTTTTCATGGGATCGTGCCTGGCGTTTCCTGCGCACCCATGGGCAAGATATGGGTGGATGTAGCATTTGGAACCAAGGATAACTGCCGAGTTGAGAGTATCGAGTTCGAGGTGGTGGACTTAGAGAGTGCATACCATGTCTTGCTCGGAGGCCAGCTCTGGCCAAGTTCATGATTTCCACCCATATTGCATACCTGAAGATGAAAATGCCGGAGCCCAATGGAATCATAACCATCTCGGGTGATTACAAGCGAGCTATTCAGTGTGCTTCGGCGGGGTCTAACCTAGCCGAGGCTTTGGTGATTGCAGCTGAGAAGAAGAAGCTGCATCAAGTGGTGGCAATGGCGCAGTCAACGCAGCTCGGCATGTCCGGACTGATGAGCCCGGACTCAACTGCAGCATTCGAGGTGCCCAAGGAGACTAAGAAGATCCCCATTGACCCGGAGCATCCAGACCGCATGGCCCTCATTGGAACCGGGCTGGGCGAGAAATAGGAAAGCGTGCTCTGTCATTTCCTCCGTGAGAATCGGGATATCTTTGCATGGTCGGCTAAGGACCTGCCTGGTGTTCCGAGGGAGTTGGCAGAGCACTCTTTGTTTGTCAGACCGGAGGTGAAACCGGTGAGGCAACCGACCCGTCGTCTCTCAGACGACCGAAGACAAGTGGTGTTGGACGAGCTGGCTAAGTTGCTTGCAGCCGGGTTCATTATGGAGGTGCTGCATCCGGACTGGATATCCAATCCGGTCTTGGTGGAAAAGAAGAAAGACGAGCCAGCCGTGGTCAAGGCGTGGCGCATGTGCATTGATTTCACCAACCTCAACAAGGCGTGCCCTAAGGATCCATTTCCATTACCTCAGATTGATCAAGTGATCGATTCCACTGCTGGTTGTGAACTGTTGTCTTTCATCGATGCGTACTCTGGTTTCCACCAGATACCACTGAACCCAAAGGATCAAATAAAGACAGCTTTTATTACCCTGTATGGGGCGTATTGCTATCGTGTCATGTGTTTCGGTTTGAGAAATGCCGGGGCAACTTATCAGAGGTGTATGCAGAAATGCCTGCACTCTCAAATGGGCAAAAATGTGCAAGTGTATGTCGATGATATCGTCATCAAAACTAAGGAGAAACGTACTCTCCTCGAGGATCTCGAGGAAACATTTGCAAACTTGAGAAAATATCGGTTGAAACTTAATCCGGACAAGTGCACCTTTGGTGTCCCGGCTGGAAAGTTGCTTGGTTTCCTGGTGTCGAGCCGAGGTATAGAAGTTAACCCGGCTAAGATCTGAGCTATTGAAAACATGAAATTACCGGGTGGTGGCTCTAGGTTAATAGTGCCAGAAACAATTGCTTGTACGTCACACGTCAGTTGGGAACCCCAAGAGGAAGGTATGATGAGTGCAGCAGTAAGTTTTCCCTCAGTATGAAACCAAGGTTTAATCGGACCAGTAGGAAAACGAGGTTTGCTTCGAAGGTGTTGGTGGAGGAGTGTAGTGCGGCGCAATACCAGGGATTCCGGTGCCAACGTGGAACCTGCACAGCACAATCAAACTACTTTGCCCCAACTTAACAGTGAGGTTGTCAATCTCACCGGCTTGCTGAAAACAAAGGGTTAAACGTATCGAATGGAAAATGATGTTTGTTTGCATAAAACAGTAGAGAACAATGATTGCAGTAGATTGTATTTCAGATGTAAAAGAATGGACCGGGGTCCACAGTTCACTAGTGGTGTCTCTCCAATAAGATAACTAACATGCTGGGTAAACAAATTACAGCTGGGCAATTGACAATTGATAAGTGCATCAAACATGCATGTGTGAGCTGTGGTGTCTACTATGAGATTCATTTGGGCATTACGACAAAGTACATAGACCGCTATCCAGCATGCATCTATGCCTAAATAGTCCACTTTCCGGTTAACATCCGTACCCCTTCCAGTATTAAGTTGCAAGCAACAGACAATTGCATTAAGTAATGTGCGTAATGTAAACAATACATTCATCCTTGAATAAAGCATTGCTGTTTTACCCCTAGTGGCAACAACACATCTACAACCTTAGAACTTGCTGTCACTATCCCAGGTTAAATAGAGGTTGAACCCAACTATCATGCATAAATACCCCCTCTTGGAGTTACAAGTATTCACGTGGCCAAAGCTTCAACAAGTAACGGAGAGCATGCAAGATCACAAATGACATAGACATGATAATATAATATTCAGCTCCACATAGGTATCAATATAAGTCAGATCCCAGCAAACACAACATGTAGCATTACAATAAGATGATCTTGATCATGATAGGCAGCTCACAAGATCTAAACATGATGGCACAAGTGGAGAAGACAACCATCTAGCTACTGCTATGGACCCATAGTCCAAGGATGAACTACTCACGCATCACTCCGGAGGCGGGCATGGCGATGTAGAGCCCTCCGGTGATGATTCCCCTCTCCGGCAGGGTGCCGAAGAGCTTCAGAAACCCCCCGAGTTAGGGTTGACGACGGCGGCGGCAGCGAATATGTTCTGGATGAAAGGCTCGGTGTTTTAGGGTTTTCGCGTCTCGGGGAATAAATAGGCGAAGGGGCGATGTCGGCGGACCCCCGAGGGGCCCAAACCACCTCCAGGCGCGGCTGGGCCCACTGCCGCGCCACCTGGTGGTTTGGCCACCTCGTGGCACTTCTTCGTCTCTCCTTCGGACTCCGTGTACGTGCTGGAAAAATAGGGACCTGGCCTTTTGTTTCGTGCAATTCCGAGAGTATTTCCAGAAGTAACTTTCTGAAACCAAAAACAGCAGAAAATAGGGAACTGGCACTGTGGCATCTTGTTAATAGGTTAGTCCCAGAAAATGCATAAAAGTGACACGAAGTGTATATAAAACATGTAGCAAATGGTATAATATAAGCATGGAACAGCAGAAATTATGGATACGTTGGAGACGTATCACCGGGGTGTTTGAAAGATGTGCATAAATTCACCGGGTGTCTAGCCTCGTTGAGCCGGTTTGTAGGTCAGATGGGAGAAAAAGCCTTACCTTTGTACCAGCTCATGAAGAAAAGTACCGGGTTTACATGGACCCCGCAGGCCGACGTGGCGTTCAATGAGCTGAAAAAGATGTTATCCACCGCTCCGGTGTTGGCATCACCATTGCACAATGAGCCGATGTTACTTTACATTGCGGCCACAAACCGAGTTGTAAGTGTGGCAGTGGTGGTGGAGCGAGACGAAGGTGGCAGGTCGGTGCAGAGACCGGTGTATTACTTGAGCGAGGTGATCTCTACCTCGAAGCAGAATTACCCTCACTACCAGAAGATGACGTATGGTGTTTACCTGGCGGTCAAGAAGTTGAAACATTATTTCCAGGAGCATCCCATAACGGTGGTGTGCGAAGCTCCAATCTCGGAGATCATCGGGTGCAAAGATGCAACTGGCCGAGTAGCCAAATGGGCGATCGAGGTGTCTCCATATGCACCAAGCTATGAGAGAAGAGATGCAATCAAATCCCAGGCGCTGCCGGACTTCTTTTGTGATTGGGCCGAGAAGCAGTATGAGCCACCCAGGCCGGACTATAATTATTGGAAGATGCACTTTGATGGGTCCAAGACAAAGATCGGGCTGGGTGCCGGAATAGTCCTCACCTCACCGAAGCAAGATCAGCTGAAATATGTGCTGCAGATTCATTTCTCGGCATCAAACAATGTGGCGGAGTATGAGGCCTTAATTCATGGACTCAATGTGGCGAAGGAGATCGGCCTCCGGCGTATGGAATGCTTCGGCGATTCCGACCTGGTGGTGCAGCAATCGTCAGGAACTTGGGATGCTCTGGATGCCAACATGGCGTTATATCGGTTCCATGTGCAAAAGATATCCGGGTTCTTTAAAGGGTGTGAATACAAGCATATACCTCGGACAGAAAATAATGCGGCCGACGTGTTGTCAAAGCTCGGTTCATCTAAAGAGGCAGTGCCACCTGGAGTAGCCCTGAATCACTTGAGAACTCCGTCAATCAAACCTTCTCCTGAATCAGAATCTATTTTCATCCCGGCTGAGCAAGAGTCCGGACCTGTTCCAATGGAGGTAGACGTCGGATGCATTTGGTCGGACCCGGGAACTGCGTGGCAGAACTCGGGGACTGCGCACCGAATCTCGGGGACTGCTCGCCGAGACTCGGGGACTGGTCGCAAGATGGTGGAGGAAATAATGGAGGAGATCATGGCGGCCGAACCAATGGAGATAGATGAGAGGCTTTTTCCTTTGCACCCAGTGCCGGAGTGGGCAGAGCAGATCATGAAGTTCATAACCGAGGGAAGCTTGCCAAATGACACAACCGAGGCGAGGAGAATCCAAAGGAGGGCAAAGGCGTACACCATCATCAACAAGGAGCTCTATAAAAGAAGCGTAACCGAGGTGTTGCAACGCTGTGTCGAGCCAGCTGAAGGCAAGGAGATGCTTTTAGAGATCCACCAAGGAGAGTGTGGCCATCATTGCAGCACAAGAGCTCTGGTGGCCAAGGTGTTCAGGCATGGGTTCTATTGGCCCACTGCTCTCGCCGATGCCGAGGACATAGTTCGGAGATGTGAAGGATGCCAAAGGTTTGCCAAGCAGACGCATATGCCAGCCTCGGCGCTCAAAACAATTCCTATCACTTGGCCGTTTGCGGTATGGTGTTTGGATATGGTGGGAGAGTTCAAACCAGCCCGAGGTAACATGACGCACATACTGGTGATGGTGGACAAGTTCACCAAGTGGATCGAGGTGAAGCCAATCCGGAAGTTGGATGGTCATTCAGCAGTAACGTTCTTGAAGGAGATCATTCTGCGATATGGGTACCCCCATAGCATTATCTCGGACAACGGCACAAACTTTGCTGTTGGAGAATTTGCTCGGTTCTGCATGGATAAGGGAATCCGGCTGGACATCGCCTCGGTGGCACACCCACAGGCTAATGGGCAAGTAGAAAGATCAAATGCATTGATATTGGCCGGAATCAAAGCTCGGCTGATAGAACCACTGTTGAAAACACCGGGTGTTGGATAGATGAGATACCAGCAGTTCTGTGGGGTCTAAGGACCACTCCGAATAGATCAACTGGCTATACGCCATTCTTCATGGTCTATGGGGCCGAGGCTATGCTACCCACTGACATCGAATATGATGCGCCCAGAGTGGCAATGTACACTGAGGCCGAGGCAAAAGAGGCTCGGGAGGATGCAGTAGATCTGCTTGAGGAAGCTAGAGAATTGGCCTCATCTCGGTCAGCAATATACCAACAAGGTCTCCGAGGTTATCATAGCCGGAATGTCAACCCTCGTGTGTTTCACGAGGGAGATTTAGTGCTGAGGCTGGTGTAGCGCAGTAAAGGTCGGCACAAGTTGTCACCTCCATGGGAGGGACCGTTCATTGTGAGCCGAGCTCTGCTCAATGATTCATACTATCTTATAGATGCGCAGGAACCGAGGAAAGATGGGCTGGACAAACCGGGGTCAGAGGTCAAGCGACCATGGAATGTAGCTCTACTCAGACCCTTCTACTTGAATGTATGTACCTCGGTTAATCTTTAATGAAAGGTCGGCACTCCGAGGTTGAAGCTCGGGGTTTGCCTCGCTCATATGCTTGAGTTTTATTTCTGTTTGTCATTTTCGTTCATATGCCGGACTGTTTTGAACCTCGTCTCAAACTTCAAGTAATGTATGTTATGCAACTCATCTTGTGACTCGACTGACGAACGCCTAAATGGTAGTCAAGAGCAAAGATCATAAAGTGTGGGAAACATGAAAATGGACTCGGGGACTCGGTCCAAAAATATAGTCCGGCATTTGACGTTTACTAACCCATGTCTTTACCTTTCGTTTATGTCGGATGGTTTTGAAACACACCTCGGAATTTGCTAAGTACTGTATGCTATAAACAACAATCTTGTGACTCGACTGTCGAACGCCAAAATGGTAGACAAGAGCAAAGAATGCCAAATATAGTAAACACGAAAGTGAACTCGGGGACTCGTTCCAAAAGGGTTCGGCATAAATTCTTAGAAAAGCATGGTTCGGATAGCAGCATAATGTTAAGAGGTAGCGAGGCAAACTACTTAAGGTCTATTACATCTGAACCCGGCATACCGGGCATTTAATGTTTTTTGAGACAAGTTCAGGCCTCGGAACCAGAGACCTCGGTAGCAGGAATTGTGGTGGTAGTTGGAATCGCGCTTGAAGAAGCCTCGGGAGCCGGAGTCTCAGGAGGAGGAACCTCGGGCGCAGGAACAACCTTGGTCACGGAAGCAACCTCGGTTGTTGGAGTGGATGCCGGAGTTTCCGTCACGTCGGTGGAAATTACCTCGGAGGCTGCAGCTTTGCCGGACTTGCCTTTGGGGCTCGGAGGGTCGAAGTCGATGTCATCATCGCTGCCTTCTACTACTTCGGAGATTTGGCTGGCCTTGCCCTTGGAGCTCTGAGGCTCGTCGAAATCAGATTCCTCGGCGTCGGAGCCTTCTTCACCAGTTTCTTCAGCAGCTTCTTCTTCGGACTCTTCTTCCTCGTCCGAGCTGTCCTCATTGTCCGAATTGGCGCGTCCCTCAATAAAGGTCCGGGTATCAGCAAAGCTGGCGAAGTGGTCAGCTGCGGCCACACGTTTCTCAATCATGGAGGGATTGGTGTTCCAAGGAGAGTCCGCGCGGAGGTTAATCACCTTATCAACTTGCACGTCTTCATACCAAGACAGCACAAAGTAGAGGGCCTTGTCCGCTCCAGCCCGAGCTGCGGAAGACCTCCACTCCCGGAGTCTGACCTCGGCGCCTTTCAGCTTCTGAGCGAGCTCGTCAATACTTTTAGGACCTGCATCCTTAGGCCAGAGGGCGCGGTGAACTTCGATGGCAGCATCAACAAGCCCGGTGCCAATAGCCCTGAGCGGCCTAATCCGAGCATTGAGGGCGACCAGATGATCTTGCATATCCCAATCTTCGCTGAGAGTTTCTGTTTCAGCCCTTTTGTCCCGAGCCGCCTGGATAGCCCGGAGAGCTTTGTCCTTGGAATGTTCGAAGTGAGCTGAAGAAGACAGATAGGCTGCCGCCGAGATAAGTCACGCAGTGGCGCAGGAAAGAGGTCGGAACCAGGAAATTAAAAGAAAAAGGAATGAAGAAACTTACTATCCATTTGATGGTTGATGCGGGTGAGCTCGTTCAGCCAGATCCTCGCTGAAGCCTTGAGGGCAGAGAGTTCGGACTCAGCCGAAGTGGCGCGGTTCTCAAGAGTGGCGAGGCTTTCCTTCTGCTGATCCGAGGTCTTCTCCTTCTCTTTCAAAGTGTTCTCCAGAGAGGTCTTGGCCTCATTAGCTTGGGACAGCTCTTTGGTCAGTCGGGCTACTTCGTCCTGGGCTGTTTTCAGCTTGGAGGCGTAATCATCATCGCTGCGCTTCTTTTCTGCAAGAAGAGTCCGGTGGGATTTCTTCAGCTTGTTGTGGTCCAGAAGCATTTCCTTGAATACTGCCGCCCGGGCATTGTTGCACTCCTGAAAGTAAAAGAAGTGTTAGTTCGGTTAGGGGAAGATCGACGTGAGTCCCGGGGACTGGCACGTTGGATTTGACCGAAGCATTTTAAGCAACTGAAGTTCAGCTGAATCCCGGGGACTCGGCATTGGCCTCGGGGACTCAGCGAGGAAGAAATGACAACTTTTTGAGAGATTCAAGCAGAGAAATTTTACTCCGAGGAGTCTCAAATACTCAACCCGAATCTCGGGGACTGGGGATAGTGTATAATTGTCATTTGTTTCAAGAAGAGAGAAAGATTAAGGCAAAAGTATTACCGCTTGTTTCTTGCTGCAGTCAAGAATCGCAGCTTGAGCAGTGTAGATGGCCTGGTCCACGGCGTGAGGTCCAGCTGGATGCCGGTCTTTTGGGTTCGAGGAGACCTCGGACATGTCAGCCGAGTTCCAGTCCATCATGTACTTCTTCTCGGAGCCGAGGCTGTTGCCACTCGCAGTCCGGAGTTGTGGAGCTTCCCAGCTGCCGCTGTAGGGCATGTTGACAGCGGTGAATAAAGCCCGGGAAACACCAATTTGCGAGCTGGAAGGCGCAACTTGGTGTGAGGCAGACTTCGGCACAAGCGCGGAGGCGTGCGGCACCATTTGAGTGTTTGCCTGTTTTGGTCCGGGCGGCGGCGGTGGCATTGCAGTGGACGGTGGCTGCTGTTTTTCCTGCTGCTTGTGTTGATGCGCTTGTTTCTGCTGTGGTTGCTTAACTTGCTGGGTTTATTGGGCTAGCTCTTTCCTCTTCTGCTGCTCCAACTTCTTCATTTGCGTCATTTCTTTGTTTAGACGAGCCTGAGTCCGGGGGGAAGGACGGGAGTCCGGGTCAACTGGAGTCTTGGCGTGTCCTGCCCCCAAGTCCTTCAGTGGGCTGGGCGGAGTCTGGTCTCGGCTAGGAACCGAGCTTTCCTCACGATCCGAGCCTTTTCCCAAATCCGAACCAGGGTTCGGTGGAGGAAGGTCGGCGGAAGCGGAGGATGCTGGAGGAGTGTTGGTCTTCTCAGGCGTGCGCGTGCAGGTGGTCGGTTCTGGTGGTGGAGAGGAAGTCCTGGCGGGACTGCCGAGGTTAGCCTCGGCTGTCTGATCTTCTGCCACTGGCTCCGGGTATGACCTAATCGAGCTAGGGGCCTGCTTGGTCTTCAGCGCAGGACTGTATCAAAAGAAAAATGTGGTTAGGAGTTATAAGATGTGACCTTCGGAGTGAGAAGTTGGCCAGGTGAATGCAAGTAAAGGAATAACTTACACGTTAACCTCCACCACAGGCTCGTGCTTCTTATGTCTCTTGGTGGTCTTCTTGAATCGTTTGGGGGCCGGAGCCTGCGAAACATCGGCGCCCGAAGTGTTGGACCCCTGGCGTTTCCGGGATGCGCCCTTGGAGCTCGTGGAGGCTGAAGGGACCGCAGGAAAAAAATTATGTGACGGGGGAGCAGAGGAAATGGGTCTGGCATCTATTATCTTCTCCACGATGTAACAATCATCGTCATCATCATCGTCATCAGACCAGTCTCGGATAGAGGGTGAGGCTCGTTTCTTACCCGAAGTAGAGGAACCAGTCTTCGGGTTAGACCTCGGCACGGCCTTTGGGATTGGGAGCCAGTCTTCATTGTCCGGGTCCTCGGGCTCCGCACCTTCAAGTTGAGGAAATTCAGGTGCCCAGTTCCAGTACTCCGGGCCATCTTCAGTTTGTTGCCTGCCGAACCTCTATAGAAATAGCAAAGAAGGGTTAAGTTAGGAGGCAACCAAGGTGTGAGAAACCGAGGTAGGGGCACAGTAAAGAAGAAATACTTACTTGGTCCGGCATTTTGGCTCGGCTGTGAGGCTCTACGCCCCAAGACCAATCATCTGTCATCTCGGTCATAGCAATGGCTTTGATCCTGCGTCTCATGGAAGCTTTTGAAAGCTCCCGTGTGCTAATCCGGGTAGGATCGAATCTACCTCCCATATGACATATCTTGTGAACCCGCTTCTGGAGGGGGCTAACTCGTCGATCGACGAAAGTGCGGAGGATGTCATCGGAACACCATCCTCTCTTCTTAAGATCCAGCATGTATTCATGGATTTCTTGAACCTCGGCGTAAGCTTCCTCCGGGTTGAAGTCCCAGTTGCGTTGTGCAGTGGGAGAGCCGAGCTTGAACTCCAGAAGATTCATCAAGTCCTCCGGACCGGGGTTCCTCACGTAAAAGAAGGATCGCTGCCATTTCTTGCAGCTCTCCAGACCCTTGATCCTTGGAAACTCGGACCCCAGCCGGGGGAGATAGAAGCGGCGCCGCAAGCAGTCATTTCCTTGCGCACAACGTCCTTGTGAGGGATGCTCTGCTTCTTGAGCTGGAAATACTTGGCCCAGCTTTCAATGCTCGGCCACAAGCCGAGGTATCCTTCAGAGAATGCTGCGAAGCTTGATAGCTGCAGCACGGCATTAGCTGGGAGGTGGTGCGGTTGTAAGTCGAAGAACTTCAGAAATTCTCGAAAGAATGTGCTGGCTGGAAGTCCGAACCCACGCTCAAAGTGAGCGAGGAACACCACCCTTTCACCGGGGTTCGCGACCGGTGGGCCATCACCAACATGCAGCCGATATAGTAGATTGGTCGGGATGCGATGAGTATCCTTGAGCCACTTGATGTCCGCATCGGTGACTTCCGAACCTTCCCAACCACCTCTTTCTCCAGTAGAGACCTCGGCGCGGGCCGAGGTAACAGCTGCAGACATGATGGTAAAGACCTGCAGGAGAGCAAGTCAGCCGGGTTAGTGCCTCGGGCGAGTTCAGAGCACAGATAAAAGCAAGTGCTAACCGGGGTGATAACCTCGGTCGTTTCAGAAAGGTGAAAGCAGCTAAGTTTGGGCGGGAAACAGGTTCCTATCACTAAAAAATCGAAGCAAAGATCTAGCAAAGAACTAAAAAAGAAAATAAACTCGAGTTCCTCAAGGGGCAAAACTAAGAGGACAGTTCTACGAGTGCATCTGAATCCAATCTAGATGAGATCTAAAGGTGCTAAAAGAACTCGAGAGTGAATCATCGAGTTCATCAGGATCATCGGATTCATAAGATCATCGAGTTCATCGGAGGATGAACTCATCCATGGCAATGGAGGGAAACGAAGAACTCACCGGTGGCAAGATCGAAGATCAAAGCTTGGTGGCGCGAAGGCTCGACGGCGGTGTGGCGGCGTGAAGCGCGGCGCGCGTCTCCGGCGAGGAAGCTCCGGCGCGGCGATGTCGCAGCGGTGAGGGCTCGACGGCGGCGCTGGTTGCAACGGAGAGCACGAAGCGTCGAGGGAATGGGGAAGAAGATGAACCTTTCCCCGTGCCCCTTTTATAACCACGCGCGGTAACTGCGTGCAGTAACTGCGCACTACCGCGCGGTTATCGGAAAGGGTGGGATCGTGTGCGGGCATTGGCACGGTTGCTGCGGTTATGGCCGCACGATCGAACACATCGTGGGCCACAGGATGGCAACCGCCAGGGCCGGATCTTTTGTGCTGGTCAGCACGAAAATCGAGGGGTCGTGGGCAGTCAATTGGTCAAGTACTTGGGTACGCATGCTCACTGTTTGGTGGGTCCGGCTGACGAAGGCGGCGTGTGTGGTCAGGACCTGTCTTTCAAAGGTCCGGATTTCAGAGTTCGGGCAGAGGTTCTCTGCCACGTGATCCGGAAAATCTAGAAGCAAGATTGTGCTGAGTCAAACAGTTC